>MJUU01055200.1:119924-131268 GCA_002080025.1 Modiolus philippinarum | reverse complement strand
ATATTTCGTATGTATATTTCATAGAATATACATTCATGCAACGATCACAGGTAAGTGAATGTCAAAACAGGTAATTTTAACGATGATATATTGTGATATTGTAATTTTTAATATATATTGACGAGACATAAACTAATTTTACAACGACAAAGAGAAAATATACACACAATATTACAAAATTCGTTACAAATGGCAAATGGATAAGAAAAAGAAAAGAAATTATGTTACAATTCTAAAATTATTACATAGTTTTTCAGAAAAGATAATTTGATCTAAAAAGATTGAATTTAATAAGTTATTGAAATTTATCTATTTACATCTGATTGTTTTCAACATAAATCAGATAATACAGTTACATAAATCAGATAATACAGTTTCCCATAGATATTACGTCTGATTGGTTGATATTAGAAAACAGATAATGCATTTACTAGCACGCCAAAACCACAAAAATGCAGAAAAAACTGTATTTACAGATAATGCTATGTTATCTTGAGATAAAACATCATTACCATATAGATTGCATAGAGACCTATGTATAAAATATTTAAAAGTACTTATCAGGAGGTAATGAGGAAACCTGATAATACATGTCTGATAATGTGCGCCAAAACCACAAAAATTCAGATAAGATAGCATTACCTGAGATAATGCTATTTTATCTCATTTTTGTGGCTTTGGCGTGCCATACGTATTCCTAGTGGTGCTCACTATTTATGACTTCAAACAGAATTCCAGATTATGACCTTGACCGGAGATGGTTCAGAAATTGTAAGAGACATTTTTGGGCATAATAATTCTTACGTGCAGAAAATACATTTTGTCTACGAGTTATGGTTTTCTGCTAGAAAGTAACAAATTATTTTTGATAAAATCTGTTTATCGTTTTTTTGTTGAGTAGTATAATAAAAATATAAATGTTAAAATTTGAAAGGCATTAATGGTATTTCACTGACTGCTATCCCAAAACCACTATTGCCAAACCCCTAACAATGTCCAGCTGAAATAAGCCAAAATGGTCCGAATTTCAATTTTTCGATTTAGGGTATTCTTTTTGAAACAGCTTTCGATTTTAGTAAATCTAATTCTATTTGTAAATGCTATTTGGAGATTTATACATTTGAAAAAGTTTGTAGCTTGACTTCTGCATTATTACTTGCAATATCGATAATCGATCTTTGAATAAAACAGTAAATTGAATTTTTTTTAGAAAAATATTTATAACTATTCTTATAAATTACAACCAAAATTTATTTGAATTGAACAATACCTTTCTTCTGTCGTTTTCTTGTATTTTTACTATAATCGAATTAAAAATGCATAAATGCCTAATTACAAATATTACACAATTACACAATTAGCCTTAGTGCAGACCTCCAAGCCTAAGAGCACCCTGTCAGCGTGTTTAGCTGGTTAGTATTAATTTCAGTTGATTAACTTGGTTGTTTTATGTCACTTCTATTTACCTGTTTGGCTTCATCTTCTATACTCTGATTTTGCATTGTCCCTTTCCAAGGTGGATTATTTTTGCATTTAGGACTTTTAATAACTAGACACAGTAAAACAATTTAGTTATTAACCTTTATTTCAAAAATTTGTGCAAACGTCAAAAATTATTAATATTTTAAAGTAATATTGGCCTCTTATAAGTGCTTTGTATTTGCGTTTGTGCCTTATCTTGATTGTTGTGCAGACAATATATAATTCAAACTAGATTTACTTGTGTAGAAGCAAAAAGGATGACATTTTTCTTCTTTTTAAAGCATGCATGTTTGAAGGTCATGGCTGACATTATGTTAATCCATGTAATAAAAGTGAGTGAACAAATTGAGGATATACACTGTAAAAATCCCTTAGAATGACACTGCAACAATGTTTTTTCTTTTGCAAAATTGTCAACAGAACTCAATGAAAGGAACTATTGTTACACTTGTTTTGAGTTTGGGAATTACTATAAAACCAATTAATACTCACAGCGTGCAACAATATTGATTGTCGTATGACCCACAGCACTCAGAACAGTAAAATGAATAAGAATATCCGTAACCACTGTAACATACTTCAGCTTCAACAAGAATTCCTGCCAAAAAAATACATTTACTGAATACATTACTAAAGTTTAAAGTTACAATAAATATGATTTCAGGACCATCTTGCGTTCCTTGCATTTAAGACTTTACGGTGTTTTGTTCGTTACATTGTCTCAACAATATTGGGATCAAGCCAACCAAAATACTGTTGAGACAATGTAATAAACAAAACACCGTAATTTCTGTTTTTCAAGGGATTTCATTGAGATTTTTTCCATAGATTCCTGATTTTTCGCATCTCTTAGGCTTCTGGGCTATAAGGGGTCAAAGGGGCCAAAATTGCAATTTTTCAAAATATAGATAACCCGATTTTGAATTGCATTTCGATGGGATTTGTTTTCTGTAGATTCCTTTTGTTTCAAGCTCTTGGTAGTATGTCAACAGATTTTGCATATCTCTTACCGTTTCCTTACTATAAGGGGTCAGTTGGAATTGGGCCGAATTGGAATTTTTGAAAATACGTTAAATCATTAATTTTAATCGGATTTCGATGGGATTTCTTTCTTTGATTCGTCTTGATGTAAGCTGTAAGTAGTATGTCATTGGATTTAACAGAACTGATACATTTTTGGAGCTTTCAGGGACCAAAAGAGCTATTTTTATGCTCCCTAGTTTGAGTCCAGCTAATTACTGTGTCAAGCTTCTTATTGTATCACCAAATAACTGTGACAAGCTCTTAACTGTTTCCACATTCACATTAAATTGCACTTGTTCAAATTTCAGCGATCGACATGCTGCGGTCGTATCATGCTGCGTTCGGCCTAGCCCTTTATTAATATCGAAAACTATGTTTAATATATGTAGCATGATGGGTACCAGCGTGCAGTTGTGATACTGATGGTATGAAGTAATAACCTTTTTGTACATAGTAAAATGTCTAATGCGACACACCGTGGGACCATAAGAATGTGTCGGATTATACAGGATGTCGGAATACTCAGGTTTAAAAAGCATTGAAAAACTATCATTTGGACCAGAACAATTACGTGCTAATACTGGTGATCTTTTTTTTTTTATTTTTATGCTATAAGCTATGGATCATCATTTTTTTGTTTTATTCCCAAATCGTGTAACTACCATGTGACTTTATGTCAATGTCTTTCTACGACTTTCCATGTGAAAGTTATTTCATCTACATGTATATCTAAATGCCAATCACTCAAGACGTTTACCATTTGTTTTTACCTTTTATGCCTATATTTTTAAATTTGAATACCCCTAGAGGAAACACTATCAATTTTTAAGTTAAAGTCGAACACTCATAGGGTCCCCTTGTAGCAGCCCTCGATTTGGGCCACTTCTGGTTCCAAGTAACTGAGAACCGAACTAAACTAATATTTTTATCCTCTAATAATGTATTATAATGAATCGTGTGTTGTTTAAGGCAATCTAAATGGGTATAACATCGTTGTATCCACGTTTCTTTAATTTTTATTATTATGCTTGCCATAGTATTTTTTAACTTTTTCAAAAGTCAGCTTCAGTGATCTACTTTTGCATTTTATAAGCTGATACAATAATGTTGAGCACAAAATTGGATGCTATATATATTTTCTGATAAGTTTTAATAAAAAATAATACAATTTTGCCATATTGGCTAAATGCCAGAAGTTTTTCCGACGTAGACCATCGAAAATTTGGGTTTTCACACCTCTGTGAAAAATTGTTGGAAGATGACCTGCGCATGCGCAGTTTGAATATTTTAATCATTTGACTAGTTAGTACAGATATATGTCTGAACTTTTGACCATATATTATTCATATCCACGTTGGTTGGGAAAACGGCCTTATCGCAACCCATCCTTTTGACATTGTGAACTGTTCTCAATTGATTTCAATAATAATTATTATGAGAGCAGTATCAAAGCTTAAAGCAAGCTTATAAGCTGCTTTGGCTAATTAAAAAAGTCTGCTTATTCAAAACAGAAGCTTTAATCATAAGCTGAAATCATGTACATGTAATTAATGAATTTTCCTTATTAATTATTTTAATGATATTTCAAATTTTTTAAAACGGAATAATATGAAATGCTTTATAATCAATTTTTAGAATATTTACAATTAATTTTAAATGATAGTAGATTTCCTTGTTTAAGAACAAAAATCAATTAAAAAACTACACTTTTTAAAAAAAATTGACTATAATTTAGTTATATTTTAATTTCAATCATTTTTGGGGAATAAATATACTTTCAAAGTAAAAATATTTTAGATTTTATGCACGAAATATGCAAGAATAATGTAGCAAAATCTTTGAAAATATACAAAAAGTTAAAGAAAAAATACATGTATCCTAAATGATGTTTATTCAGTAATCAAAACATGCCATAATTAATAATTATGTTTTTACAATTCACGAATTGTAAATTCCCATTTCACCTTAGTACTTTTTTACCTGAAATTCACAGCTAAGGCGAAATGGGAACACACCTTTTGGTTTATTGTATGTACCTACTATTACTTTTTGTTTGCCGTCACGGCGTCAGACAGTATTGAGGTAGTTCGATCCACAACAGTTGTAACTATTGTTCAACAACAGCAAGATCGAACTCACCGTTGTACCGAAAGATTACGCAATGTTATGGTAAACTGCGCAAGTCTGATAGTCCCCCTTAACCGGAATAATCCAGTCGTTATATTCCACTCACTACGATCGCTTCATTAACTCATAGAAGGCGAGAATCGGATACGGAGAGGGGTTGAATTACTCGAGTTTTAGTCCCCCCTAGTACCGGGCCCCTAGTCTTGTCGAACTATAGTTAAGTGTGACGTCACAGACTGATCTGTCGATAGATTTCATTGGTCAGTCCTTATTCTGATACGGATTTCCCTCGTATGGACCAAAGCTAAATATAGTTGTTGATCGAACTGTCTCATAATCAGAAAAAGCACATCCGGTAAGGCGTCTTTGTTCGCATTGCATTTCGGTAAAGCGTCCATATTTGCATTGCATGACAGTCAATCAGGGACTATATATAGCTATACATAGTCCCTGAGTCAATCAAGTGTAACGTGTTCATTTGATTAATTAAAGGTTATGACAATATCATCGCAAATTAATAAATAAACACATACGATCGTGATTTTCATTTATTGATTTTTTCGCAATAATATTTTAAATGACATTATATACCATTATTTAAGCGTGCTGTTGGCATATACATAAACACGCATTATTTTCTACATAAAGACTATAGGAACCTATTTTTCTGGGTTTGTCGGAATTAAAGACAAAGAAACAAGGACTATGCATTATATGTGATTACATGTAATGTATAGTCCTTCAAAGAAACCAGTTCGTTTGAAAAGTTTGTCGTTCCTATAGATCAGGAGAACCGGAATTGTTAAATTATATTGTGAGTTTTGTTTGGTTACCGTTACGAATATGTACGGAAGCTGTAAGGGGACACACAAAAGAATAAGTAAAAATTATTTTCGATTGAAGCTATTAAATTCTGCTAAATCATCAAACAAAATATACCTTTTATTGTCTAGGTAAAATAAGACTGACGTCAGACTAGCCTTTTCACGGGAAAGGTAATACTTGTACTGAAAATAGTTTCACCTGTTTATAGAGTAAGAATATCGATGCTCATACGTTATTCTTGAGTCTGTTCTAAAAATGGGACTTCGACTTTCACACAGTGTTCCGCAAGATACTACTCTTACGGAATATAATTTTTAGTCGATTCAAATGCTCGGCATTTCCAACCTTGCCTTTTACAGACCTTGCATCAAAACAGACCAATTTTGTCGACGATGTTCAAATTACCGTAATGCTAAAATCTGATGAAAAAATGACTAAGTTCAACAATGGCTAGATTCGACATTTTCAATTCAAATCTCATCAAAAGGGGAGGTGCACATCTTCAATGTGTCCAAAACAACTGTGCAAAGTGTCAAAAGCATCAGGTATAAGGAGTCAATTGTTCAAATAACAAAAACTCAGTACCGTAATGCTAAAATCTGATGAAAAAATGACTAAGTTCAACAATAGATAAATTCGACATTTTCTGTTCAAATCTCACCAAAAGAGTAGGTGCACATCTTCAATGGGTCCAGAACAACTGTGCGAAGTTTCAGAAGTATCGGATTAAGGTGTCTGAAATTAAGATTACACAAACTTGGTATCCCCAAAAGCGTGATGGACGGACGAACACGGGAAAGCTAATACTTGTACTGAAAATAGTTTCACCTGTATATAGAGTAAGAATATCGAAGCTCATACGTTATTATTGAGTCTGTTCTAAAAATGGGATTTCGACTTTCACACAGTGTTTCAAGATACTACTCTTACGGAATATAATTTTTAACCTAAATTTAACCTAAAATTTTAGCCTAAAACAGCTATGAAATCCAGAAATCCTAGTTTATTTGAAGATCCCCTTGTAGTAAGAACTCTGTCCAACCTCCATGAAAATTACGTCATTGTCCCTACAGACAAAACTTCTAACAACATACTGTTTGTGTGTAAGAAACACTATCTCGACTGCCTTGTGAAGGAGATGGGCATCGACAGTTCATCTGGAAACCCTACTTATACCCCTACTACAATATCGAGGGATGAGATTGTAAAAAATCACACTTCAGTGTTAGCATCATTTGGCATAAAAGCTAATGATGAAAACCATCAACTCCCTTACATCTACTGGGTACCTAAACTTCATAAGAATCCATACAGACAGAGATTCATTGCCGGGTCTTCCAGATGCACCACTAAACCTCTTTCACAGCTCCTCACTACTTTGTTGACCGCAGTCAGAGATGGCCTGAAAAATTACTGTAATAAAGCTTACTCCACAAGCGGTGTGAATCATATGTGGAGTCTTAAAAATTCAAAAGATTTCCTTGAACAGCTATCCTCAACCAGTCTTACCCATTGCCATAGCATTCAAACTTTTGACTTTTCTACACTTTATACAATTCTGCCACACAATAAACTGGAGTTCACACTGTGAGTGCCTGTTTTGAATGTTGTAATTTCTGTTTCTGTGTTTTGTATCTGTCATTGTTTTTGTGTCTAACGTCATTGTTTTTTGTGTTCTCGTTTTGGTCGTGTCTTTGGACTTCGATTGTAAATTTCACTCCTTTTGTTCCTTCGGATATTCTACTGCCGCTGTTTTAGTCGATTCAGCGCTCGGCGACATTTCCAACCATGCCTTTTACAGACCTTACATCAAAACAGACCAATTTTGTCGACGTAGAGCCAATCGACCCATAAATCCGTTTGGATATTCCAGATATTATATTCCAAGAACCCATTTTCCATTGATTTGTCCACTTTTTTACCCTTTTGGGGCCATTTAGGGCTTGCTATATGGTGTGAGGTTCCTCACTGTGTTGAAGACCGTACGGTGACCCCTAGATGCTTTGTTTTTGGGTCGTTTGGCCTGGATATGGGATGTTGTCCTCTTGACATTTGCCCCATTTCCTTTCTTTTTCATACATGTCAGCTATTTATATGAAGATCATCGGTACAACTGACGTTCAAAATGAAAGTATCCTTAAATATGTGTTTCAGTTTAAAATGGGGTAATAACAAAATTACCGAACAGAGTTGTCAAGAGCCGAAGTCCATGAGACAAAAAGATAAATCAGTTGGAAACCACCGGGAAACTTGTCGACCGCAATGGTGCTGACTTGGTACAGGCATTTCAAAAGGAATAACGAGTTAAACCCCTCCTTCCATTGCGGTAGTGTCCAGAACCAACTCAACAGCAATATGGTCATAAAGGTTTCCCATGTCAAAGTTACATGTATGTCGTCAGAAACACTACACACATCACATCACAACACACTTTTGTTAATTTCTTAATTCCTTATAAAAGATTAACGAGATATGTTTTACAACATGCTAAAATATGAAAAAAAAATACCAAAAGGTACTGTATTTATAGTTGTGACGATGGCCTTACTTAATACACAAGAAAAATCTTTCAATACATGAAAAAAGGAAAATCACATTGGAACAAACGTAAATTGGATTAATTGGATTAATTGATAGGACAAATTGGTTATGACAAAATAAATAAAAAAAATAAAAAAAATAAAAAATAAATAAATAAAAAAAATGGATCAGATTCTTCAGTCATAATTTGTTCACATTTTGATATCAGGAAGGACAATATTTCCAAATGACCAATCCCTCACTTTTGATGGATCAAGTTATACAAAAATGTTGCTCCGATTAGGTTAAAATATTACGAAATAGATTTCAGCCTCCTCTTATATCTGCTATGAAAAAGCAAGTGGAAACCTCCAGGATGGTCCTCACTTGGTCAAGGCATTTCAAAAGAAATGGTGTATTGAACCGGTGTTAGGGCGTAAAACTGTTTATGAATAAGTTTTGATCTATTTATTTTTGACTGTATTATGTAATACTTTTATTTATCTCTCTTCTTTGAATTCTATTTAAAACACATGTGTTATTATTATCTGTGCATGCTTATTATATTTTCATAAAAATTAATATTGTTGTTATATAAGGAGAAGACTTCATAAGTTGGAAAAACTTGTGTCTGATCCTTTTTGTTTATGAGCAAATAAAATAATTATAAACTAAATTGCAGTAGTGTCCGGTAGCAACAAGACCAATTAAATGTCTGAACCTACGTCACCGTCAATCATATTAAACCGAGAAAATGATTTTCCTTCCCAAACTAACAGAATGTAATGTATAAGTTTGCAGCATTTACCAAATAGCCTAAATCATTCTTCAAATACAATGTATAATTGAGATACTAGTATAGTCTTTTAAATTCCACCCTATTACGACTCCAGCCACAAACTGAGTACCACGATTATATAATATGCTGAAATTTAAGTTTAATAATGGATAAATTTGACATTTTTTTAATCAAAACTGGTTAAGAGGGAGATTTAAATAATCAATTGTTCAAACAACAGTGCAAACGTCAAAGATATGAATGTTTTAGATCACACAAACCAAGTACTTTAATGTTAAACCATGATGAAAAAAATGAAGAAAAAATGACTAAATTAAACATTGCATAAATTCAACATTTTTTATTCAAATGTGCTCAAAAAGGGTGGTGCACATCTTCAACGCGTCTAGAACATCTGTTTTAAGTTTCCAAAGCATCAGGTATTAAGGTGTCAAAGTTTCAGATTACACAAACTCTGTACTGTAATGTTAAAATTTGATGAAAAATGACTACGTTCAACAATGTATAAATTCATCATTTTTTTTATTCAAAACTCACCAAAAGGGGAGGTGCACATCTTTAATGTGTCCAAAGCAACTGTGCAAAGTTTCAAAAGCATCAGGTATAAGGTGTCAGAATTTCAGATTACACAAACTCAGTACCGTTATGCTAAAATTTCATCAAAAATTGACTAAGTTCAGCAATGTATAATTTCTACATTTTTTATTCAAAACTCACCAAAAGGGGAGGTGCACATCTTCAATGTGTCCAAAACAATTGTACAAAGTTTCAAAAGTATCAGGTATAAGGTGTCAGATGTTCAAATTACACAAACTCAGTACCGTAATGCTAAAATCTGATGAAAAAAATGACAAAGTTCAACAATTTCGAGATTTTTTTATTCAAATCTCACTAAAAGGGAAGGTGCACATCTTCAATGTGTCCAAAACAACTGTGCAAAGTTTCAGAAGTATCGGATAAAAGGTGTCTGAGTTTCAGATTACACAAACTTGGTAACCCCAAAGCGTGACGGACGGACGGACGGACGGACGGAGTTTAGCGGCTCCTAGACCTGCGCAGGTAAAAAGGATTATTGATGATAATAATGACAGTTGCTATCCTTTGCGATGATAAAGACCCGACTTGATTTCTATCATTCTTTGGTTTACGGATAACGAAAACAGACGAAGTCCTGGCAAATATCTTTTGGACCTTCGGAACCAAAAAGAAAAAAGTTAGCAATCAGAATGTCACATCATAATGAAATACTAAGTGTGATATGTAATGATAATTTTGAATTCTTGATTACATACTTATCGTTTGGTATTTTTCAATATCAAAAGAAGCAAATCTTACAAACAGAAGAAATTGTACAATATATTTCTATATGTGAAGATTTTGCTTGTCAACAGCGGTCATGCAGAATGTGATAGTGCGCGGTTTTACCCTAAAAGTAGAAAACGAAAGTAGAATGACACAACGACAAATCATATTGTTTCATTTTAATAGCTAAATAAAACATAACAGTCAATTTTAATTACGCCTGTAATTGAATTCCACTGTTGGTTTTTATCTTGTTGTTGAGGAAATATTTTTTTTTTTAATTTTGAGAATTTTACAGATTTCAAGTGTAAATATCGTGGTACTAAATATTTTTAGAGTGCCTACTGTAAACACAAGTTTATTCATGTAATTAATCAATTACTGACTTTGTTATAAGTCGCAATTGTGATTTATCAAACATCAAAAATATATATTAACCTCGTCCACTGCTCGGTGAATATTTATAGGTTTCATTATGAGTAAGGCTTGTATATCGCTTGTTATCAAATCTCGCTATTTAATTACACAATAATAATTAACGAGCTTCAGCGAGTTAATTATTGTTTGTAATTAAATGATCTCGCTATTTAATTACACAATAATAATTAACGAGCTTCAGCGAGTTAATTATTATTTGTAATTAAATTGCGAGATTTGATAACAAGCGATATACAAGCCTCACGAGTTGTGAAACCTATTTCTCTTATGATAAAATTCTTCTGTAAACCATTCTGTGGTGTTCTCCCAATTATGTTAAGTTGGGAGAATTTAGTTTGTTGAGTTTGTGAATACATTGAAGATTGATTTTGTACTTTAAACTTATCCTTATAAGGAATGTAAAGTCTAACAATAAATTTTCCCCGTATATAAAGTAGAAACTATAAACAACGACAAGTGTTAAAGATGTAGGAACTATGTTGCATTATACGCACATGTACACAACAATCAATAGCAATGACAAGTACATGATTCCTCGCTGGTGACAAACCTGGGTGAAAGCTCGGTTGAATTGTAATTACAATTTTTAACAACATTACAGTAATAAAATTAATTTCTGCTTGTCAGTTGAGTGAAAATGTAACGAATGATTTGTAATGATTGTAGGTGTAAATTTCTCTGTCTCTGTGGTAACTGATTCTGATGTCAATTTCCACGCGTCAATGATCCCAATACACATTACATCATAACATCATCACAGAACACAGGAAGGAAACTTATTTTAGCAATAAAACAATATATTTCAAAATATATTCAACTGTTTTGGGA
>MJUU01055200.1:104791-119306 GCA_002080025.1 Modiolus philippinarum | reverse complement strand
TTAAGAAATAATTCATGGGCGCCGGTGGTTTGTTGGAGATTTACATATTGGTGGCCATTATTTTCGTTAATATTTTACCCAGAGCGTAGCGTAGCGGAGCGAGGGGTAAAATAAACGAAAAATAATGGACACCCATATGTAAATCGACTACAAACCACCGGCGAACATGAATTATTTCGATTCTAATAAAACATTTCATAATCTGAGCGGACCTATAGTGTACACGGTAACGACAGCCATTACTTCAGATTTACTGACGTTTTTGTGCACAAAACATTGTGACGTCGTCAATTTCAGCGTAAAGACTGGTGTGAAGTCGCTCATTATGTTATTGGAGATTTTCATATGGCTAGTCGTCATGGTTTCCATTGTACCCATATTAGAATAACTAATTCTAACATGGCTCTAGTTAATCGTCAACCAGTATAATACTCGATAACCATATACTTCGCACATGCGCAAATGGTATTGGAATTAGAGTGAAAGTGACGCAAAACAACCATGTTTTTTTATTTTGTTAGTCTTAGTTTGTAAAGGAAATAAATGTTAAGTATATTTTTCAACTTTATCATGCAATTCAGACAGGTAAATGTGTGTTGTTTTACTTTCGATTTGGATTTTGAACTGGCATCTGTTTGAAAACGTCAGATTGTGTATTGTGACGTCATAGACAAAGACAGCAATGGAAATGAGAAATCCGCCTTCTCTTAGGTCGCTTCAGGATGTAAAATTCCATTTTCTGTCATATTAGAATCGAAATAATTCATGGCAGGTATATGGTTATTGTCATTTAACCATGAGCTGGACCTTTATATTCGTAAATTTAACCCCTCGCTAACGCTCAGAGTTAAATTCGAATATAAAGGCCGCGCCCATGGTTAAATTTCCAATAACCATATACCTGCCATGAATTATTTCTTAAATGAAATGATAGCATAAAAGTTATCACTAAGTGATACGAGAAATTATCTTATCGTGTAAGAAATAGATATTGCTGCCAAATCATAAGAGAATACATTTTATCTTGTTGATAAACCACAATAGCGACTTATAACAAAGTCATTAATTGTATAAAATTTTTACAAAGACATCACTATTAAACGTTTTCTTTTGTGAAATATTGAGGAAATGAGTTCGGTGATCTTTTAAGAACAAACGCTAAGAAATAAAACTAGAGACTGAGAGACTGGACCTGTATTTCTCAACTGACAAAATGCCTCTAAGCCATGTCAAATTTGATGACCAAAAATATTTTCTAAATGGGATATAATGCTAACCACGATATGTTCTCAATTGGCAGCCAAAATTTTTGTCGGATCCAAATGAAATGAGTAATCTTTGTGAAGGATCTTCAAGCATTTTTCCAATACACTTTCGTAAAATACTTAGGTTAAATCTGCTTCAACTGTTTCAGAGTCATTAAGGAAAATGATTATTTTCAAATAGGGTTCAATGTCAAACTATGTTCAGCGCTTGTTGGATCTGACCGAAATGAGCAGTTTTTGTAATGAACCCTCCTTACACCATTCAGGTACAGAAATAAGTCAATAATATAATGGTTAATACCAAATCTACTATTATTCCTCCATTAAATAATCCATTGTCGACGGATATAGTGGTCGATGATAATGAAAAGGCAATACTTTAAAATACTTATTTTGCCTCAATTTCATCAGTTGATGATAGAGATATTGGACCTCCCGATTTGCCCATTAGAACAGATTCAAATTAAGACAAGGAAGAAATTCGAGAAAATGAAATTGTTGATATACTAGAAAGTCTTCAAATTGGGAAAGCCTCTGGGAATGATGGTATTAGTCACCTAATGTAAAAAAATATTGCCCGTTCTGTAGCTATCTTTTTATATATATTTACAAATATTCGCCTAGGTTTGGTAAATTTCCGTCTTGTTGGAAATTGGCCAACGTTCTTGTATTATATAAAAAAAGAGATAAATCAATTGTTTCCAATTATCGACCTACTGCATTATTAAGTTGTGTTGGTAAGGTCTTTGAACGTGTTATATTTTAACATATCTGGACATAACTTACTTTATAAATTTCAGTCTGGGTTCGTTCCAGGTCATTCAACATGTTATCAACTCATTGAAATGTATCATAGAATATGTTTATCTTTGGAGAAAGGAGAAATGTCTTGGGTCGTCTTTTGTGATATTTCAAAGACATTTGATCGTCTTTGGCACAAAGGTCTATTTTCTAAATTAAAATCATATGGAATTCATGGGAAACCTTTTCTTTTGCTTCAGGATTATCTAATAGACAGGAAGCAGCAGGTTCTGCTTTAAAATTCCAAATCAACAACAGAATACTTGAAAGCAGGTGTCCCACAAGGATCAGTACTTGGACCCTTATTGTTTTTAATATACATCAACGATATAGCAAATGAAATTAATTCTTTTGTTAGATTATTTTCGGATGATAGTTCTCTTATGTATTCATCAAAAAATATTCCGGAAATAGAAACTAATTTGAACAGAGACCTTACTACTCTTGATAACTGGGCAAAAACTTGGTTGGTTAATTTTAATCCTCAAAAAACAGAAGTTATGCTATTTACAATTAGGAATTACCAAGTACCAAATTTATTGTTTAATGGACAAAATATTGAAATTGTCGATAATCATAAGCATCTCGGTGTTACATTTTCTAATAACTGTAAATGGACAGTTTATATAGAAAATATTTGTAAAAATGTACCTAAACAGTTATTTGCTTTGCGTAAATGACAGCGATTGTAAGAACACTTCGCCAGTTAACTTTAAGTTTGTTGACGATCCCGCATCCATGGATCATTAGGATAAAAAAGCATGGATGTAGCGTTGCTCGACAATTAGCAATGAATTCCGCTCAAACCGGTGCTAGGGGCCGTCTTGAACTTGCTATGAGGTATGAGTAAAGCTCATTGTTGAAGGCCTCATGGCGACTTCAAGATGTAAAGATGAAGAACAACAATAAAAGCGTTGTTCCATTGCTTATTTACCATGTATTTGTAGAAACTTTGTCTCATTTGCATTTACTCCATATCCCTTCATTGATTATTCGTAGGAACAACCTTAACACTATTTACACCACATATATTCTACCCTTACTAGAATATGGTTGTGAATTTTGAGTTGGATATTCCTCTAGTGATACGAATAAACTTGAACGCCTTCAATTGGAAGCGGCAAGAATTGTAACAGGGCTCCCGCGATTTGCAAGAAAAGAATCTTTATTTTTTGAAACGGGTTGGGAAACATTAGAAAACAGAAGAAAATGACGTAAACTCAATTTGATGTTTAAAATAAATAACGACAAAAGCCCTTTCTATTTGAAAGAATGTTTACATGAATATTCAAATAATGAAAATCTTCATAATATCAGGAATCGTAGTCAATATAGTATCCCGTTTTGCCGTCTTGAAACTTCCTCAAAATCTTTTTTTCCCCGTCGACTATCAGATTATGGAATTCTTTTGATCCAGGACAAATAAACCAACCGACTTACACCAGTTTTAAGAACTCCCATACAAAAGATAATTTTACTGTTCCTTCCCACTATTTGATTGGTTCTAAAAATGTGAACATTTGGCATACTAAATTACGTGACCGTTGTAGTCAACTAAAAGCCGATCTTTTGTTAGTCAACTTATGTAATGATCCAAAGTGTGATTGTGTTTGTCCATTTGAAGATGCTATACATTATTTTCTTGAATGTCCGATCTTTCTATAAGATTAGAATATAATATATCGATAGCCTTCTTCCTTATATTACACCAACTATTGACATTATTTTATTTGGTTCAGATATGCTTGACCAAGAAACAAACTCAATTATTTTTCGTCACGTGCATAATTTTATTATTCATTCTAAAAGATTCTCCGATTAGCTCGACTCTGTTTAGTGCTTGTCTTTTATATAGGTCTATCGGTATTTCATTATATTATTACTCATACCTATATAATATCTGCATTGATTTTTTTAATATAAATTATCACTGTATGTCATCTTGTGTATTATTGTGTTTAATATCATTGCAGGGAAAGAACCTAGTAAGTTGTAAAAACTTGTGTTCAATCCCACATATTGTTCTTTTTGACAATAAAAATATGTTTAAAGTAGAGATATGTCAAATTTTCTTCAATAGTTTAAGAGCAGACAAAGGAAGATTATTTCCCTCTAGGTTACAATGTTAACCTAAGTTCCGCGCTGGCGACCATGTTTTTTTTTCAGATCGGAAAGAATTGAGAAATCTTTTAAAGGACCTTCCATACATCATTCCTGTAAAGTATGACTGAATTTGCTTTATTGGTTTTAGTGGAGATGACGAAAATGTGATTTTCCTATAGGATTCAAGGGTAAACTATGTTCTACGCTGGCGGCCATGTTTATTTATCATATTGAAACGAAATGGGTAATCTTTTTAAAGGACCTTCCATACACCAATCTTTGTAAAGGACCTCCATTCATTATTCCTGTAAAGTATGATTGAATTTGCTTCAGTGGTTTTAGCGGAGAGGATGAAAATGTGATTTTCTCACAGGGTCCAATGTTAAACTATGTTCTGCGTTGGCAGCCATGTTTATTTATCGAACTGAACGAAATGAGCAATCTTTGTGAAAGACTTTCCATACATCATTCCTGTAAGGTTAAGTTGAATTTGCTTCAGTATTTCCGGAGGGGAAGATGAAAATGCGATTTTCCAATAGGGTACGTACCGTGCTGGCGGCCATGTTTTTGGCGAATCTAGACGAGATGAGCAATCTGTGAAAAAGACCTCCCATACAACATTCCTGTAAAGTTTGTTTGAAATTGCTTCAGACGAGAAGATGAAAATGTCATTTTTCCCATAGGGTCCAATGCTTACCATACGTTTCGCACTGGCGGCCATGTTTTTGTCGGATCGGAACGAAATGAGCAATCTTTGTAAAGGATCTTCCATACATCATTCCTGTAAAGTTGGGTTGAATTTGCGAAAATGATTTCAGAGGAAAAGATATAAATTTGAAAAAGCCAACGACGATGGACAACGGACGGCAAGTGATGGCAACAGCTCAAACTGGTCCTTCGGTTAGGCGAGCTAATAGAGTTGATCCAATTTCTATCTTGAATTAGAAAAAATAATAAATTTTCAAAAACGTTTAACCCGAAAAAACAATGAAAGGTTTTGAGCTTATACGTCCCCACGTTTTCATATTTTTTGGCGTCTTTTTGTTTTTATGTCACACAAGACGAAGTCGGATGACATGTTGTGTTTCTTCTGATTATTATTTTTCCACATATTTTTGTCCGATCGATTATTTTGGAATGGATGTTATCAAATGAAACTTGGTATCAAGTTAGATTTACCAAAAGAAGGAAAAGAAAGAAAAAAAAAGACAAAATCGAAATTTCCAAGATGGTCGTCTTTTGACATTAAGAAACTGAGGATTCAATATATAAGGAACCACTTTGCATAATTTTGTTTATATGTTTAGTAAGATGAGAGGAAGGAATCTATGCGAAAAGAAATTTAAAAATAGCCACCTTTTCCAAGATGGATGCCAAATACGTAAAAATTTCAACGTTGTCCGATTTCAACGAAAATTCATTTCTGCGTTGAGTTCAAGGCTGCGAATGAGAATTAGCGATCGAATTTGCCGTCTGGGTGACATTGGTTATTGCTCGCAATAGCAAATCTGGTTGTTTTTTGGTTTTGTATTTTCTTAAAGCAATTTGTCATAAATGCAAATTTCTCGGAAATCTGTCTAGTCTCTTTCGAAAAAAGGAAAATGACATTGATTGCAATTATAATTTCACTCATCACTTAAGTACCTCACTATCAAATAAAATTGAAAACAATTATTTAGAGATGAATATAGTGTTTATGTTCCATCTCCATTCTTTTTAGAAAAAATACTAACCTTGAAAGAGGAAACATATAATCAGTACTCCAATATAAATAGTCATAATTTATTACTTCTTACTCCCCGGGTCCCTACTATGTTCAAAATGTATATAGAGGACAAACTGACAAAAATATTGATTAAATTTGATGTCTCATCAATTTTTATTTCTTATCTATTATTAAGACAAGGAATTTGTCAATACATGCATATGTTAGTCTTTAATGTTCCATTTTGCTTCCTTATATCACTTGAAGTAAAATGCAATGTTAGATCATCTGTATTTATAGTCTAAACCGCTTCAAGAGGCTGCCCTTTTAAACGGACTACCTCACATATATATGGTTTTTCCTATCATCAACCTAGGGAAATGGGAAAACACCTGGCCATCTTTTTAAACGGTTCTCCTGGAACCTATCCAGGTGCTGGAATGTAATTTGCCCTATTCGCTATTCAGCATCTATGTAAAGTAGCAATACCCTCTTTAAGATTAAGAACAAGAACAAAAGCGTTGTCCCATTGCTTATGTTTACAGCGAGAAGAATGACAGTTTTGTGTTTCTCGAGTATTTATTCTTAAAGATGATAAGATTGGCATTTCAAATAAAATTGGATTTCGGTGCTAACACCGATGGACTACCAGGCTGGTGAATACCCTCGGGGACTCACAGTCCATCAAAAAAGGCATCGACTCGGCGATAATAATTAACTAAGTATCAATTGAGAAATCACATGACCATTGGTTTCTGGCTCATGCATGTTTATTTTCCAAATGAACTAAATTGGAATCAAGACAGTTTCTGTTCGTCGCAGCTCTGTCCTTAGTTATGCATTACATTTCTGCTTCTTACTACAGTTAACCAACACAATAATACCCAATAGAGGTCCAACAAATTGGCTTTACCTTACAGTATAAGCAGGAAGTGTTCCTCAAAAGATAACAACAGTATATAAATATACAACACAAATATGGAATGTATATTGGAAAACATTATACATGGATCGAATAATTCAATTTTCAGAGACCTCGTTTTCGTCTTTTATTTATTATTTGCAATACCTGAATTTGTGTAAATGTTGTTGCAAACTAAGGTGTATCTCACCTCATGCAAAGTTCTTTCCTTAGCTGAATCAAGACAAAAATAATACATTTAACATATACATTGTAGTGTCATTTGTCCCTGCAACTCGCTCGGACATACTAGTCGCTATTACTAGTAGGTATATCTCTACGACAATACCTACGCTTTAAAAGACATACATGTATACATAAAATAGAAAATGAAATGATATGGAGTAAATGCACACGAGACAAATTCTCTACAAATACATTGCGAAACCAAACAATAAAACAACGCTTTATTGTTGTTCTTAATCTTGAAATCCACATGAGGCTCTCAACAATGAACTATAGTCATACTTCATTGCAAGTTCAATACATTAACTTTTTGCCAGTTTGCGTTTTTATTTATTATTCATGAATATGAAAACTCAGTGTTGCTAAAGAACTGACCATATCACACGTTAAACTAAAATATTTATGAACTCAAAAATCAATGACGAAGATCATGTGCATCTCTTGCCCTACACATGGCACCTGTCATAACATCCAAATTTTCAGAAAGTATTGTACGAGCCATACAGCTCAAATATTGCAAAAAGCTCAAGTTACTTTTGTAAATACAGAAATTTGTCAGCAATCGGGGATTTGTCTTTGATATGGTAGGTTTACACCGCCGATCAAAGCAACTCGACCAAACTCGATCTATGAATATTCATGAATATTCATCGATCGGGACAATGATCTTGAATGCTCGTGTTCGGTCTACTAATCAAATCGGGGCGATCTTACTAACTCTGCTGAACTCGAGCTGTGTACCCGAATATTTTTGACATGTCAAAAAATATCGTGAAGAGGTCGTGTGTATTTTATGTCGAGAATCAATCTCGGCCTTGATCGAAATTCAAAATTTTAGCCATTGGCTTCTCGATTTACGCCGAGTCGCTTCCAGATCAACTCGATTAGTACTTGATAATTACTCGACTAACACGATTCTTTCTTTTTTCCTATACAAGATCTTCCATACCATAACCCGATTTTTTCCTGATCTGTATCCGACTTTTACTCGACCACTCAAGACTTTTACTCGATTTAGCACGACCAATAGTACAACATGAGGCTTTCAAGAGTCTCAGTCGCTCACTATTGCCTTTTTCAGTTGACGGAGCCATCACATGACTGTTGTGATCAAGATTGGCTGATGACCATCTTTGTTATGATGTCTATCTGCCGGATACTATCTCAAGAGGGGAAAAATCAAAGACTATTGTTGTCAGTTTTTGCTACTCGGCAAAGAAGTTTCAGAGTAGAAAATCTTTGAATGAATATTCAAGAAAGGTCGACTGTTAAATTATGTTTCCCGTTGGCGGCCATCTCGGATAAAATTCAGAAAAGATATACTATTTCAAAAGTGGAACATACGACGACTATTTTGACCGATTAAATTTGTCCAGTGAATTAAGAGAAGATTCTTAAGGTACAATCTCAAACTATGTCTCCTCCCCCCTTTGGCGGCCATCTTGTATCAACTGATGATATGGAAGACACTAGTTTGGAAAGGGACTTTCCATGGACAAACGTAACAAGTTTAGCCCAATTGGCTCAGGAGTTTCCAAGATAAAGTTTGAAATGAGTTTTTTCTCATAAGATCCAATTTAAAACGATATTCCCAGTTGACGGTTATATAGGGTTAGAACCTGGCATGACTGACTTTTTTTATTTAATCAACCGAGGTTTACAGTGACTCATGGTTTCTGAGGAGAAGATAGTTGAATCAAAAGTTCATGGACAACGCGGACACAAAATAAAGGTGAAAGCTCATATTGGCTACACCAGGACTGGGTTGCATAAACGTCAATTAAGGTTAATTGACGTTTAAATTCTAAGTGTAAATTAAATCCTCAACAAATTCAACCAAATTAATTTACACTTAAAATTTAAACGTCAATTAACTTTAATTGACGTTTGTGCAACCCAGTCCTGGATTGTAGAAAGAATATCAGATTGTGCATGCTACTAGTAGAATAAAAGGATGACGTTCAGAGAGCTTAAAGTCAATCGACCAGCTATGCTGACAAAATTTGAAATTGAATATACTTATGTACCCAATAAACACACACTCCAGAAACAAATTAACTAAATACGTGAATTGAAGAATAAAATATTGTTTCTTCCGAGCAGATTGGTAAGCTTATTACAAAGTATGATTCAAGCAAAATATTATCAGAAAAATGTACTTTGAATATTTTTAACATGTACTAGAAAATAAAAATAAATTCTTTAAGTTTTGCACCGGGCAAATGATGTACCCAACGGGCAGCTGCTCGCCATTTTCACTTTCTATAAACCGGATTTTTCCTACAGGAAGCCGGTTTAAAGCCTAACACGGAGACTACTATAAATCTAGTTACCACCGATATCATGTGAAGATATGTATCAGATTAGTCCTATATGTAATGACATTAGAATCACACAGTCGCGTTTTGCGTATGGTGAGGAGGATGACCTGCTAGTATATTAACATGAACATTCATTCATCTATAAAGATAAATCATTTGATTTTCATCCATTTGCTATTGTCTAACCCATCTCACACGCCTTCTGTTTCAGACTAGCCTTATCTTCTACTCTTGGTCTATCACATTTCTTTTTTAAGCATCAGCTACCTGGGCAACAAATTTTGCTGCCTGAACTGTTTCCTGATTTTTTTATCCCCAAATATACAAACGTACTAACAGGATAAAACTCAAGGACCATTTCACGATCTTCTCACGACCAGGTCTAGTTAATCAAACACAAATCGGGCTATGATCTTGCTCAATCTGACAAAGTCTGGCTGGTCGAATGAGGGTCGATCATAAGTCGTGCGTGAATCGAAAAGAGATCGAGAATGGTCGAATGTTAGTCGTGCTTAATCGGATAAAGTTTGAGTAGATGTCGTGACCTAGCTCGATCAATGAATTTTATGACGTTAGCATGGTCTGGTTGATCGAGTTGATCTGATCGGCGGTGTAAACCCAGCATTATAGCAAGTAAGCATCTTGGTATTCAATACGAGAGAACAGTTTTGTAATTCTCAAGCATTTCTTACCAAGAAAATATACATGGCGTTTATGTAAATAGAGGTCATAAATACATTCAAATTAAATTAAAACCTTGCAAGCAACAATATATATATAACTGCTTGAGAATCACAAAACTGAAATTATTCTGTTGTATTTTTGGGATGACTTATTGGCTATTGTTTGTGAATATATAAATATTTCTGTAGAGTTGCAATACCTACTTTAAGATGAAGAACAAAAGCGTTGTCCCATTGCTTATATATTGATTCGAAACCCACAGCTCAAATGTGCCGTAGAGGAATGGGTTCGAATCCAGCTGACTACCCTTCTGGATCTTCCGATGTCAATATGCGTTGGCATTCGGTAATATACATCTCTACCTCTGTATCTCACACTACCATACCCATATTATCAATGAAAGATTTGCATGTGGTAATGATTTGTTTTGAAAATTGTACATTGTTGAACTAAGAAAAAGTAAAATATTTAGCAGTGTCATAGAGGGTACATGTTTTGTTCTTGCAACACGTCTTATATTTTTTATGCTAGAAGTTTTATTTTGCCTTATCATTTTTAACATATGTCAAAGATGTGCATGTGGTTAGGATTTTGAATTTTTTGGTTTACAAATTGTTTTACTTAGCTCTTTTTGTTGCTTAGACGTGTATTTTGCTGGAACTTTGCGGTTTGTCTTGTTGTAGACAACACATTCGGGAGCATCATATGTGTTTTATAGACAATAATTCGTGGCATATGTGTTTTATAGACAATAATTCGTGGCATATGTGTTTTATAGACAATAATTCGTGGCATAATGTGTTTTATAGACAATAATTCGTGGCATATGTGTTTTATAGACAATAATTCGTGGCATATCATCCGCTGATTTTCAGTTTGATTTTATTAATGTTAATGTATTCCATCAAGCTGTTCTTCTTGACAATTTACTGAAGATATGGAATATGGTAAACATAAAAACAAAGGAGAATTTAACAAACCAGTAAGACCTGGTATCAGAGACCATGTTTTGCATATAAAATGTAACCATGAGGAAGAGGACGCCCATGTGAAATATTTCAGGCTGATGCATTGTTTGCTGCATTGAGCAAACCAGGTAAAATGTAGTAAAAGCAGATGACATCGATGATATACGACACACATATATATAAAAATAAATAATGCTATAACCAAGATAACATTCAAATGTTAAATAAATCAATAGACATGTAGATGGAATATTTGCAAACCAAAATGACGTACCCAAATTTTTCTGATAAGCTGTAAAATTCAAACCAGTTACACAGGTATTTTTGAAGTTTATTTTGTGTGATCTCTAAACATGAAATGTGAATACACTGATTTATTAGGTCTTTTTATTCTATTACAAGGTTTGTTTCCATATACATTTTGTATACATATTGCTTTTATCTTTGAAGGAGCACTTTTTGTTACGTACGCAGAATGTTTTTGACTGTTAATAGTTGTATAAAGTAGTACTACAATAAAGCTGTGCCGAAAGGAGATTTTCTCAGACCCCAAAATTAATCCATGGTTTCGTAAATGCCATTCAGTTATATAACAAGTTTCGGTTTGTAGAGATCAGTCCTTATTTTAAGTAGCATAATCATACTCAACCATGAAATTTTTATCAAGCTCCTAGTACTTGGTACGTAAAGTATATTTTGTTTTTGTCGAAAGTACTGATGTTACAACTTTGAAAAAGTTTGCTACGATGAAAAAACAGGTGTCCAGTAAACTTGATTTTCCTAGTGATATATAGTTGTCACATTTGCAAGTTTTCTTTTTACCAACAGCAAGTTGATATACCAATAGGCACGAACTGTGCTCCTCTCATGCAACTTGTGCTTGGACTCCTACGAGACTGAATTTTTTCAACGGACTCATAAAAGTTCATAAGCGGTCTTATTGCATCCCATCCTTTGAAGTTACGGTCCGAAATGTAATTAAAGACTCTTTTTCGCTTAGCACTGTGATGAGCATTTCTTTTCAGTGTGCAGTTGTAAGTGGAAATTACTGCAATTAATCCACAATTTCAAATGAAATGCCTGTGAGAAGTCTGGACCATTGCAATGTTTCGGTGGTTTTGCATCTACTTAGTCTTTTGGCCCTTTATATTTGGCTCCTGGCAATTCATGTGGATAATTTTGTAATTACCCCTATTGAAGTAGCAAAAAGATGACAGTCTCCACAAAGACATCGGCTAACGAATCCCAATGCAAATAGCAAGAAGGAAAAAAAAGAACTTGCAATATCTTAATTTAACACAATTTTGTTAAATACTAAGGAGTATCTCCCTCTCGCATAGCATTGTCCTTAGCTGATTTTGGTTTTACTAATAAGATCATATTGGTAATTTGTTCTCTATCAGTTTAAACACATATTCTGGTATATGGATTTCCAAACGTTTTGATTTAATCTGCACTGAAGATACATAAGTTTTCGAAATGCGCATGTGCAGAAACTAAAGTAATAGTGACTTCGGTATTTTGTTATGTAGTTCACATTACACATTTAGAACTTTCAAATCTATATTTCACCAGACTGGTTGTATTTTCAAACATTTCCTTATCAATATGATAAATGATCTTTGTTAAAAAAAATAAAATCTCAAAGTAAAAAAAAAAAAAAAAAAAAAAAAAAAAAAAAAAAAAAAAAAAAAAAAAAAAAAAAAAAAAACTACAATTCATATTTATCAGAAATTTAGACACCAAAATTATACAAGAACGTCACATAACTATAGCACTAGCAGTATAAACTTTACAAAAACTGGAGGTAACATCAGGTTCACCGGAAGGGTAAGGATAATCTGCTCCAAGAGTGTCACCCGTCACACTGCCGATGAAAATCCGCTTTTTCATAGTCGGTGGTTGTCAGGTCGGTAATAAACCCTGGATCTACTCAAAGATGTACATTTCCATCTATAAAATAGAAACATTGTAACGATTTGTCAAAAGACGGTGACGATTATAAAACTTAAGTAGTAACAATTGTAACAGTGATTGAACATAACCTAGGTGTTAAATTTTGGACACAGGGTTTTCACTCTGTTGACAGTCACGTTACAAACTAAAGTCACGATATATAGCGAATGAGTTATGAAATACAGATGCATATGCAGGGAATGTCGGAATAGTACTGCTCTAAAAAGGAAATTTAACTACAGGTAAGTCGAAAACATCACGCTCGTCATAAAGTTTTGTTTTTAGACGTACAGTGTTATCAATATAGAGGTATAAGTCTGATATATATCTGCACATGATTTGTCTAAATTAGCATGAACGCAACTTCGGCTTTCAGATAAACTGACAACGGCTTGTCTTTAGGTCAAAGTGAACCTGTTAATGGAAAGTAATGATTTTCAGTTTTAAGTTATCAGTTTTAAGCATCTTTGAGTTTAAGGTTTTCCACATGTTTAGATTTTATCTGCACTGATGAGACATAAGTTGTCGAAATGGCCATATGCAGAAATTAAATTGGCAGCAAGTTCGGTATTTAGTTATTTCTTACCACTGGGTCGATGCCACTGCTGGTGGACTGTTAGTCCCCGAGGGTATTCACCAGCCCAGTAGTCAGTACTTCGGTGCTGACCCGAAAGCCGATTTATTTGAAACTTTTCAATATCTAAATTTTTGTAAAATTTGTCCTTNGCTGATTTTGGCTTTCAATTTAGATCATATTTGTAACTTGCTCTCTATCATTTTTAAGCATCTTTGAGTTTATGGTTTTCCACATGTTTAGATTTTATCTGCACTGATGAGACATAAGTTGTCGAAATGACCATATGCAGAAATTAAATTTGCAGGAAGTTCGGTATTTAGTTATTTCTTTATGTATCCGTGTGCATCAATATATAAATTAAAAAAAAAAAAAACAAAAAACAAAAAAACAAAAAACAAAAAAAACAAAAACAAAAAAAAACAACAGCAAAAAACACACGCTTATACAAATTAACAGACGATTGACTGATCACAATTTTAACCATATGTCTGTAAAGTTAAATGGGAAAATTAAGTTTTGAAAAGTAAAAAGAAGTAATAGAAGCTTTAATTGCCAGTTGAAGGTACGTTCACACTGTGGAAGAAAATCAAAATCTGAAACGCCTTCAATGACGATGTAAAAAGCAATTCATTATGTTGTATAGGAATGAAGGATTAAGTCATCAAGGATATTTACTTGATCAAATAAAAATGTAACAAAATGAGTGTTGTATATAGTCCTATCAATTGAGTTGTAGATGATTGGGAATTGTTAAATGAACTCAAATAAATTTTTTGCATGCAAGTTGGTATTTTGTGTCATTTCAACTCGGTCATTTTTAGCTCACCTGGCTATGCCAGGGTGAGCTTTTGCCATCACTTGGCGTCCGTCGTCCGTCCGTCCGTCGTCCGTCGTAAACTTTTTTCAAAAATCTTCTCCTCTGAAACTACGGGGCCAATTTAAACCAAACTTGGCCTGGATCATCACCATGGTATGTACTTTCAAAATT
>MJUU01055200.1:47107-103407 GCA_002080025.1 Modiolus philippinarum | reverse complement strand
AGAGAAAAAACAGTGTTTTTGTGCAAAATTCTGCAATTTTTTGCAAAAATACTTTCTTAATCTTTACCTTATTTTATGTCATAATGATTTTCCTATATAAATATATTGTGTATATTACAGGGACTTTAGTGTCACTATGACCTCTGCTGACATGAATGTTGAAGTAGTTTTTCAGCTTCATATACTGCATAATGTTAAAAATATTAGTAAATAAAACCTTTAGTGAGCAGTTGATGAATTAACCTTGAAAACCACTGAATGGATTTGAACAGAACTTGGCATTAATGATGCTTATGAGGTGCTGACTATAATATATATATGTATTGTGACTTTTATGCCTAAATGTCATCCAACATGGCCATCTGCGGGGAACTTAATTTATTACTCGACTGTATGGAAAGAGCATACAAAGAATTTTTTATCAGAAACAACTTGGCTAGTCACAATGTATCTTAGATGGTCCCCTTCAAAACAGATGTCCTTCAAGTCTGCACCTTATGCAAATTGGCCACCAATGGGAAACATAGTTTAATATAGGAGTACATCCAAAGATCTTCTTCTTTAAAACCATTTGGCCTTAAAAGATGAGAATGAAAATTCTATTTTTTTTTTAATATCACGCATAAATCTAATTATATATAAATATATTGCCCTTGGGTGAAGGTATTCGGATATGTGGGGCTGTCGATTTCAAGAATGCTTAATTTTAAAGATACATGTACCACTAAGGCCAAACAAATAATTTATTGGTTCACAGGCCCTCCCTCATCTAGTTTGAGGCTTGAAAAAAGCCCCTCATTGACTCTATTTTTTGCCATTTCAATAAAATAAAGATAAAAAATCACCTCCTTCACTACATTTTCGGTGGTTTTTACAATGTAAAAAGCTGCCTCATCTATTTTTTTGCAAATAAAAAGATAAAAAAAATCACTTCCCTCCCTCATCATTTTAAATGAAAAATGGCCTGAGAACCAATTAATTAATTTTGTATGGCCTAATGGATAGAATAAGACATTTGCTTAAAATATACTAACTTAGATATATCTTATTAATTTTTGTAGGAACCTTGGTTGAAGCTGAACTTTGTTATAATTTATATAGGAGCTCTGGTCGATTCATCGAATGTTATGACTGCTGTGGAGATGATTATGAAGAATATTGCTGCACGTGAGTTTTTTTACATGCGCATCATCCATGAGCACATGACTTGCTTAATCTTAGTCTTTCATCAACGTTTTAGTACTATTTTAGCTAAAACAAACATTGATGTCTAAGGCAGAGTAATCAGATAGCTGTAAGTAACACATATAAATACCATGCCGTTGGAGTTTATCTACCCGTTACATTAGGATGTTGACTAAAGAACACAAAGGTCCAGGTAGAGACAAGTGACCACTGTTGTAAGGATGTAAAGATAGATATAATTGACAGATGACACGTGTAAAGTATACCTAATTGATCAAATTCTTGCAAAACAGTTAACGAATCTCAGAATCTCATTCGTTAATTGCTTGTCTTGTTTTTATCGCTGTGGGACAATAATATGTCATGGTGGCATACATTTTAAACAAATGTATCCAAATGTCATTTGAAATGAATCTTATCACTGAATATCAAGCATGTTAAAATTAATTATCAATCTTTAGTGTCTCGTTGTCTTCAAACGGAAAATTAAAAAAAATCAAAATTTAACACATAGCAAATGGTAAAACATAATAAAAGTCTCAATAAATACAAAACCGACCGATGTTGGTAAATTCAATATTGTCCATACCAATCCCTGACATCCGAAATTTCCTGATTTCAAAAATCATTCCCCTGAAACCGCTTGGTTAATGGAATTCACCTTCCTGCTTTTTCTGATTGGTGCCGCTGTTGCACTATCAGGTAGTTCGCGGGAAAACTGGTATTTCACGCATGTTCAGAAATTGCTCTTTGTGCGTGAATTTTCCCTGGATCACGACATAAAAAAACCTGATAGTGCAATGGTGACACCAGACGTGCCAAAGAAAGGGAATGTGCATTCCATTTAATTAAACATTGCCTGATTCGTCACCAGTGGCATCAATCAGATGTGGATTCTATAAAGATCAAAAGATCTCATTGAAACAGCTATACTCAATAAGTCTCACCCATTGCCATAGCATACAAACTTTTGATTTTTCTCCCCTGCCACACAATAAAATAAAAACAATAATTTCTTCTTTTTAAAACATCAATATTTTTATGCTAAAATTGGAGAACGCAGGTACACATCTTTAGTAGTATGGAAAGACAAAGCATAAGAACCACAATGATTCTAACATCTACTTTAGCTTCGTACTTAGATCTTTTATTATACATTGAAGAAGATGGACGTTTGAAATCAAAGCTATATGACAAAAGTGATCATTGTTACTTCCCAGTTGTGAACTGTCCCTTTCTTAGTAGCAATATACCTACCTCTCCAGCCTATGGAGTGTACATTTCACAGCTGATTCGTTACTGTCGAGCATGTAGTTTATTAAATGATTTTTTAAATAGAGCAAAAATTGTCCCAAAAGCTGCGTAGTCAGGGATTTGTTCAGCCTATGTTAATCCCATCACGATCGAAATTCAATGACCGTCACCATAACATCATCAAACTATATGACGCGTCAGTGCCCCAAATGAAAACGGACATTTTTCAGCTAGATTTCATGTCGTCACGGATTTAACAAAACCGGTTTTGACTAAATAAACAATGAAAATGCACATGAGAAAAAGTCTCTACAAATACATAGTAAATAAGCAATGTTGTTCTTCATCTTGAAAGCACCATGATTCGTTCAACAATGATCTTTGTTCATACCTCATAGTTAGCTCAAGACGGCCCCTAGCATCGGTTTAAGCGGAATTTATTGATATATGTAGAGCAATCATCCAAAACCCTAGATTGACTCACTGACAGTGTGACGGGTGTTACTAGGAAATATGCACCCTTCCGGAGCACTTGATGTCGCTCGCAGTATTAATGCGAGTCCACATTATCACTATAAGTGCCTCAGTTTTGAATGTTGTGTTTTTCCCGCACCTTATGGCTGTTTGTCTTTGTTTTTCAGGGCATATCTCTGGACTTTGATTATTGAAAAACCACAACCCTTGTTCCTTCGGTATTCTACTGCCGTTGTTTCATATTTCCTTGGCATTCCCACTTCTTGTTTCACAAGACTTAAAATATTTTTCAACGTCTGCGTCACAATTTTTACAGGCAACACATGTCTACCCTATAAGACTTACTACTAAGTCTACCAAATGTATTTGTACCTAATTAACTAAAATTGCTGACAGCCAATATATAAGTTGAATTTGAATGTTACGTAAATTACTTTTTCTTGAAATGTTTTCATATATCAATATGAAAAAGAAAGGAAATGGGGTAAATGTCAAGGAGACAACATCCCATATCCAGGTTAAAACGACCCAAAACAAAGCATCTAGGGGTCACCGTACCGTCTTCAACACAGTGAGGAACCTTACACACCATATAGCAAGCCCTAGGTAAAAAAGTGGATAAATTAATGGAAACAAACCACATCCAATAACCCAAATATCAAGAAACTAAAATTTTATAAGAAGACACAGACAAGTCAATCACCAACGTATTCCTGACTTGGGACAGGCGCAAAAATTGCGGTGGGGTTAAACTCGTTTTCTTGGATCCAAACCCTTCCCCTATGTGTGGTGAATGGCTAAAAATAAATACACAAAAGACTCACAGTAAAAATCAAACTAGAAAAAAGTCCAACTTATCAAGACGAGTACCCTTACAATGAAGTACATAAAACATGAAGACAATACACACAGGTACTGTCCGGACAAATGCTCGCAGTTACTGACAGCTAGCTAAGGACATTATTTCCGTTGACTATGATATCAAGCCTTCTTACATATGAAACTTCAATTGAAATACTTCTAAATAGATTTGGTATAACAACGTCATCAATTATGAAAGAAGAACATGATATTGTGCAATGCCAAATACTGCCAATATGAAAAATTGTTTAAATCTAGTTATGGTGTAAAGCATTTAGGAGATGATCAATATTTTTGCCAACAAAAACCAGAAGTAACGATTTAACAACAATGCTGTATTTATATCCTTTATGAATAAGTTTGTTCAACGGATTAATAAGTTTTGAAGGACATTTTTTGAATTTATGCGCTTTGTAAATGATATTGCCATAGAAGTTTGGATAAGAAATGCCCTGATGTATAAGAGCCCTGCATGTAGAACCAAATTTTTTTAATAAGTCAATGTATCTATAATAAAATTTAGAGAATGTTTTTATCAATTTATGATATCTAAACCCTTGATGCAGAAGTTTTTCAGTGAGATTTCGCTCGTTGAATACATACTCGTGCATATCGAACAAGTTGTGAAATGTTGACCCCGTAGGAAGGGGCTAACGGAACATCGCCGTCGAGATGGGGAAAATTGACTATAGGGAAGGAGAAATCATCCCTTTTATCATAAACCTGAGTGTTTAACTTTCCTTGATTTATTGATATATCAAGATCAATCACTGCTGCTATTGGATTTATTTAAAGTAAGCTCTGCAGGATAAATTTCATCTGTAAATTTAGAAAATTCAGGATTGTTTAAAGCCAAAATATCGTCCAAATATCTATATGTATTGTTAAATTTATCCACTAAATGCTGTTTAGAAGGGTCTTTTTGAATTTTTGCCATGAATTGTGACTCGTAGCAATAAAGAAATAAATCTGCTATGAGAGGTGCACAGTTGTTACCCATAGGAATACTTATTTTTTGCCGATAGACTGTATCACCGAAACGAACAAAAATATTATCAAGAAGAAATTTAATGCTTTTATCATATCCTGACAAGTCCAGTTGGTATATTTGTCATGTTTGTCGTCACTGAAAAACGATTTAATGTATTGCAACAAATGTACGTACATCCTGATTTTTTGAAGGACTATTTGATCAAATACGAAAATTTCTCTTTGATGAGTGTATGCGGTAATGTAGTATATAGGTTAGAAATATATATATAGTTGATATGAGCAATGTATAATAACATAATGGCCGTCTACCATATGTGATATTTGTGTACCGAACATAAGACTATTTGAGTACCGTTCATAAGACCAAGATGTCTTAGTTTCGCATTTTGCAATTATGGGAAAAAAAGTAAATTGCATATAGTTAAAACCGCTTAACATATCAATTTGATATAAACTAGGCATTGTAACAGGGTGATTATCAACCTGATGAATGATTTTTTTCCTAACGAAAAAGTGGCAAAGTCAGATCTACCATCGGATCCTGTGGGAACTTTTATTAGATCAGTAGCCGGGTGAGCAAAACAGGTTCATGTCAGCATCTGGTTTAAATTTTAAAGTCGCTGGTGCATGTTTTGTGATCTTTAGTGTGGCCTTCTAACGTTTAAAACCATCTGTCAATCTCGTTGTTCAAATGAACCCATATTTAGTAGTAAAATGGGACAAGTTGTTAGTGAGGGTTGTATTCGCCAATTTTTGTGTAAACGACTTTTAAAACGTATAAACTAGTTGATAATCAAGGGATAGAAAAGCAGAGAACAGCAAAAATAAGCAAAAAGCCTATAAACATCGACAAACTCAACTATTAAATAGCTCTGTAAAACAGATCCTAATCATCTTCCATTCCACTTATAGTGAAAATCATTTATAGACAGATATTGGTTGAAGTTTTAACAATACTTAATATCAAATACGACGATTCTCCCTACAAACGTATTGCCAAAATCATTGCAGCGGTATTTGAAAGCATGGTTAAGAACAGATCAAAATCTGAAATGATTTCTCAATTAATTTAAATTATACATGCGTGGTAATGCTGTTAATGTTTATTTTTTCAGAAATGTGCGGTTGATAATAGGTGCTGTCATTGGTGGTTTAATTGGTATTGGTTTAATAGTAGGAATGGTCATTTTATGTGTGAAAAAGTCAGGGCACACTACTGGCAGAGTGATTCCTGGTAATCACGGAGGAATTAATGTGATATCACAGCAGCAAGGTTTGTGATATTGTGGACAAGTATGAATTGGCAAATCAATTAAATCAATAAAAGGTAGCAAAAGCTTCGGAAAACAAAACCATGACGCCAATATTTATTCTTTTCTTTTTCGTGGAAATCTCTGAACTTTTTTAATCCAATCGTATAGCGGTTTTATATTCTTCGTTTGATGTTAATTTATCTGTAAGACATTATGTATAAAAAAAAACGGCAGTAGAATACCGAAGGAACAAGGGAAGTGATGACCACAAAAATCAAAGTCGAACGACAACAGAGAAAAACAAAGACAAAACAAGGACATGAGAAAGCCACAAGGCATGGAAATAAAAAGACGAAATTAACAACTAAAGCACTCATAGTGTGATTTCCCATGAAAACCGGGAGTGACATCAGGCGCTCCGGAAGGGCAAGCATGTCCCGCCCCGTTAACGACACCCGTCACACTATCAGTATGTTTGATCTTTACACGGTCCCTTTCCGATATGACGTTTCTTATAACGGCTGTCAAAAAGACGGAAGGCTATTAGAAAACATTTGATCAACGACTGGTCACTAATCAAATCAACTGAAAGAAAGTTTTGCATAATAAAATTGTGAGATGATTGACCATAAACGTGTTGTTAAAATAACATTTACGATAAATAAAATATCATAATTTGATAGTATGATATTGTATCCATATGGGAAATTATCTGCAGAACATGTTCACCATAACAAAAATGTATAGAGAGCTTACACCTCGAATCTTTTGACGGACTCCACACTGCAGGAGAGACACACTCCATTCTTAAATAGACAATAAAAATATATTGAGTATATGCATAAGTCTGTACTAATACATGAGAATGGAAACAACGTTTTATTGTTGTTCTTCACCCTAGTGTCATCACTTGGCCCTCAACAATGATGTTTGCTTAAACCTTGTAGCAAGTTCAAGACGTCCGCTAGCAGTGTTTTGAGCGGAATTCATTGCTGGGCTTTCTGAGAGGAATTCATTGCTCTACATTAATATTTGTTAATTCTCATGCACACGAGATCGTCAACAAACATGAAATAAAATTGCTAAGTGTTTTACAACCACTGTCATCCGTTTCCCCACTGAAAGACTGTCAGAGGACAAACTTAACACCGCTTTATTAATGCTGTTTTAGAAAAAAAGCTCTTTCTATAAAAGAGCTGCCAGTTGGCAATTTCTTCGAAATTAAAAGATTGTCCATGTAAAGGAAAAATACAAAGGAGTAGGGGTGGTAAGGGCCTTATTTGGCCTGAAAAATAAATTTGGTTGAATTCATTGAATTTTGTCATTGAAATGTTCTATGGGTATGGCTTTTCAATAAACAGTAACATTTCTCAAACATTCATGTATGAATATTGAGTTTTTGAGGGTAGAAAAAGGGACAAATTTAAGATTTTGTAGAAAAATGACAAATTTGACCAATTTTCACTACTTTTTCTGTGTAGGAAATATTGAGCACATGCAAGAACCACAAAAATATCTGTATGATTGATTGATTGAATATTGTTTAACGTCTTCTCAGCAATATTTCAGCTATATCAAGACGAGAACAAGTTTGTTGATAAATAATCACTTTGGGGTATGGAAAGGGCCATGGGACGGGAAATTCTGACTGCCACTGGAAAAGTAGGGTAAAATCGTCAAGGGCGGGGAATTTAGCCTTGTAGCCGATCACCTACGGACCACCCCAAAAAGAGCTTGCTACAAGGGTTCTTTAACGTGCAGGAAGCGTGGCATTTCTCCCAACACGTGGACCTGAGTTTACATCCCATCCGAAAGATGGGTTGTGTATTTATTAATCCCGCACAACCACGGAATGGGTCCTATTTCTATATCCCGGGACCCTCGGGGTCAGCCTCCGTTTAGGAGGGGTCACACCCCGCAAGCCGGAGATACTGGGTCCTATTTCTATATCCCGGGGTTCCCTCGGGGTCCTCTGTTAGGATGGCTCATACTCAAAGCTCAGAGGATGCTGCGGGCCTATTCTTCAGCCGGGGCCGCGCACGGCGGAAAATCTGTATGAAAGGTTCAATTCATTTATACAAATAAGTTGGTAAATTATCTAATTGGTTCTTGAATGTGCTCGATATTTCCGGTTAGGAAAACTGTTTGGAAATCTGTCAAATTCGGCAATTTTCTATGAAAATGCCCAAAAGTAGCCTTTTCATGACGTCAGAACTATACCTATTATGACGTCATTGATTCTAACTTTTGTATTTTTTTCTATAAATGGGATCTAAGCTTTGAAACAAACATGGAAGAAAATCTCGAGGTGCAACTTAAAAATTCGCTGGAATCTTGGGCCAAATCAACCCCTTATCGCGCCTTGTCCTTTACTTTCTACTCATATCTTTCTGTATTTTATCAGGATTATCGACTTATCCAATATCTCAGGGCAGTAATTTACTGTATGGACAGTTTCCGCCACCGACACAACATAATCAACAGTATGGATAATATCAATCAACATAATCAACATAATCACACAACATAATCAACAGTATTGACAACACTACCTACAATACGGATAATGTCCACCACTGTGGTTAACAGCCGAAAACATAGACAATATCTACAACTTGGTCCATGTCATCTTTTTACACAAATAACTAAATACCGAAGTTTCTGTGAATTCAAATTCTGCATATGCGCATTTCGACAACTTATGTCTCTTCAGTGCAGATAAAATCTAAATGTTGGAAGACCATCAACTCAAAAGTGTTTAAAAACTGATAGAGATCAAATAACCAATATGATCTAAATGTAAAGCCAAAAAATCAGCTAAGGACAGAGCTTTGCATGAGGGAGATACTCCTTAGTTTTCAACAAAATTTACAAAAATTTAGATATTGTAAGGTTTCAAATAGAATCGGCTTTCGGGTCAGCACAGAAGTACTGACTACTGGGCTGGTGAATACCCTCGGGGACTAGCAGTCCACCAGCAGTGGCATCGACCCAGTGGTAACAAATAACTAAATAATTGATCTTTTACCATTTTAAACAATGATGTTGAATGATCATGGCAAATCTGATTACTTTGGATATTTGTTTTGAATTTAAATGTATATTTTTATGTGTTTTATTTGATTTTGTTTCCTTCCTATTCGTTTTTAATTTCTTTATGTAATTAAACTTCTCCCTGTTTCAGAGATATATTGATAGTCTATGTATCGATGCCTTTTCTTAGAACAATCGTGATACGTGTTGTTTATCTGTATGTGTGTGCCCATTTTTTTATGTGCCATACGTATGTGATGTCAATGATTCGTTATGTTTCCGATATTTTCATTGTCTTTTGACAGTTTCTTTTTGGACTGACGGTTGGGTTTTCGCTTTACTATAAAGGTATCATGTCATTTTTACCATTTCGGGCATTGTTCAAATCTGTTTAAAACACATTTTTATCATTGAATATGAAAATAAATTGTGTAAGAGGAAATATACTTATTCCATCCAAATATGCATCCAACGGGACACAATCCATATATTTATCAAGTACACCACAAAACAACATTGACGAAATTTGACAATTCATATATCATCAAATCGTGTTGTACTTATATTTCATTTATAAAAACAATCAATCAACTACTCCAACTATTCAGTTAAATCTTATCTGTAACTTCAATGTCTTCGTTTCGTTAAATGTAAATCTATATTTAAAAGATGAGCAAAGTGATGGTTTTACTATTATTTTCAAGGGTTTTGTATCATAAATACTTGTCGTATGTTATTATACAACCAACAAAGAAAATAAAAAAATAGAAAAGGAAAGAAACAGAAAACAAAACAAAGACACATGGGGCTCTCGAAAGCCTATATCGCTCCCACGGACAAATGCCTAATCTTAGCCATAAAAGCTATATGATCCAATATTAAATGGTTTTTCCATTGGATGCCACCGTTAAAGGAATAACCCTCGACCTATCATGTTTATAGGTTGAATCTGTTCAACTGGTTTCAGTGGAAAAGATCTTTGGAAACATTTCAAATGGGGGCCTTAATTAAACTATGTTGCTCGCTGGTGAACATTTGAACATAGGAATCACTAACTTTAAAAAGGATTACCCATGGATAATATCATCAAATCTAGCAGTTTTAGGGGATATAAGATCTTTGTTTTCAGTTGTTGCACATAACACATCTGATGAGGCCGCATTCCCCGTAATCGCCCTATTGGGTGAGGTACAAACATAAAATTGCGCACATGTAGTTTAGAATGAATAATCTAAGGACTATTTTGATGGCATTTTTTAAGAATTTGTCTTGTTGTTTCATTGGGAGAAACTTTAAATGCATTTCTCATTGGGCCCTATGTTCCCTGTCGCCTCCCATCTTTCATAAGACACAAATGTAAAATGATTAATTTTGAAGCGGACCAATCAAGAACTATTATGATCAACGTTAAAATTAGGCAAATGATTTCACAGAAAATCTTTGAATGACCCAGGGCCGGGTAATCTAATAATTGATTACTGTTTTACCAAATCTTACCATATGGATTAATAAACTTAGGTTGCGATTATGTATACTGCAATGAATAAATTTTTTAAATATATTTTTTTTCGATCTTATGTAAGCAATGAAGGGATATGGAGTAAATGCAAATGAGACAACGTCTCTAGAAATAAATGGTAAAACAAAGCAATGGAACAACGCTTTTATTGTTCTTCATTTTTAACTCGCCATAATGCCTTCGACAATGAGCTTTGCTCATACATCACAGTTAGTTCAAGACGTCCTCTTCCACCGGTTTAAGTTGAATTTATCGCTGGATGTCGAGCAGTGCTACAACCATGTGATGTTGGATCGTCAACAAACATAAAACCAATCGGCAATGTTTTCTTACAATCGCTGTCATCCATTGCCCGACAAAAAAGAATAACAGAAGTCAATTCTAACATTTAAACACCCACAGGTCATTTATCAAGAGTCAAGAGTAAGAAAACTTGGCATAATAATATCAAAGATGAGGGCACAATAAACAAGTTGTTAGAACATAAAAAATAAAAATGCAAAAATTTGTAAGTATGATAGTGCAATCATATGAGATGAAGTGATCATTGTAAATAGAACTGGAATACGACATAGACAAAAGTTATACTTGGTACTTCGACAAAACGGCAGTAGAATATCGAAGGATCAGGAACCGAACAAAGGATTGGAAATAACAAAAATCAACGTCTTTACATGGCTTAAACGAAAAGACAGAAAAACAATGGCATTAGACAGCTACAAGGCACTGAAACAAAAACAGATCATTCAAAACCAAGGCACTCATAGTATTAACACACATAAAAGCGAGAGTGTTTCAGAGGGACAAACATGTCTGCTCTATCGACAGCACCCGTCGCAATTTCAATGCTTCAATCTAGGATAAAGTCGAAACTAGGAAGACGTAAATCTAGCTGAAAATGTCCATTTTCGTTTGGGACACCAACAAGTAACATCTTTCAATAATGTTATGGTAACTACCATAGAATTACTTGCGGGATGAAAGTAACATAAGCTGAACAAATTCCTCATTTAGCCGCCGTTGGGACGGTTTTTTTTTCTCAATTAAAAATATCGCTGTACAAACTCAGCGGTTACGAATCATGCGCTGGAGAGGTATAAATTGCTACTTAGAAAGGGAAAGTGCACAATCGGGAAATTAAATCACAATACTTGTTATATAACTTAGATTTCAAAAGTCCATCTTCGTCAATATACAGCAAAAGGTCTAGGAACCAAGCTAAAGTAGGTGTAAATCAGAGATACAATAGCGCGGTGAAATATAAACTTAAGGTTAACGATACCTTTTTCTGTTCAACGCTTAAGCTTTAGCCGCTTGTTAGTTTATACGAAACATCAAAGAGAATATCTCAGAAGCTTTTTGTCAGGTGAGCTAAAAAGGCTCAACTTATATATTCTTTTGTTGTATTTGACTAATTACAGTTGATATGAACGAATGGTGTTTAAATCTCGATTTGTTTATCAGAAAGAAAGAACGGTCTCTCTGCCCTTAATACTGAGCTGAGAAATTTAGGGCTTATTTGAAATAAAAAATCTATTATTCATAAAATCACGCAACACAGTACATTAAAAAATACCAATATTTTTTTTTAATATCAAAGCAATGACAATTTTATATGGCTATTTTACGTAAATTAGAAATGAAAAATAAACGTAATGGTTATCTCCATAATGAACTTTATTTATGCATAATTTTAACAAATACTTAAGACAAAGGGAATATTTTTAGTATGTATTGTTCTGACAATGTCGTTCATCTTCATTTTTTACCTATAACTTTACCCATCATAGATAACAAAAAGGGCTTCTTTCAGTATTTGATTTGATATAGAGTCCTGTATCGTTCAATGGTTGTATATGACTTAACCCAAAACGTGTAATAAAAGCGATATTTTTAGTATGTGATATGATATCAATACTCTCGTTAATCATCTTTTCTCTAATTTACACACACACAAACACACACATAATAACGAATATTGAGTAAATGCACATGATACAAAGTCTATACAAATACATAACAAACAAAGCAATGGAATAAAGCTTTTATTCTGACTTGTTCTTCATTTTGAAGGCACCATGAGCATCATCCTCATAGTAAGTTCCCGAGCGTTATCCACCACAAACGCCACATCCATGTTTTTGAGTCCATGGATACAGGATAGTCAACATAAACAAAATTATCTGGGAAAGTACTCTTATAATCACTGTCATTTGTTGCCTAACAAATGTTTTAGTGTCCTAAGCTTGTGGGCATTTTCAACACATAGAAGAACAAAGGTCTCTCACCAAGTCACTTCTAAGAAAACTTAGCATCAACAATAGTGAGATATGGGCAATATTAACAGATGGTCAGAATAAGATAGTTTGGAAGTATTTAGTATATCTATTTGTCGAGAAATTGTCCCTAGAATAAGTACACCATAAATGAAATATAAAGAGAGCATACATCTCTAGCACCGGGAATCTTTTTTAAAGAATTCAATTGCGTGAGAGACACATTCTAGTTTTAAATAAACAATAAAAGGATATGGAGTAAATGCACATGAGACAAAGTCTCTAAAAATACATTATGAACCAAGGAATGGAACAACGCTTTTATTGATGTTTCTCTTCTTGAAGTCAACATGAGGCCTTCAACAATAGGCTTTGTTCATAGTTCGTAGTAAGTTCAAGTTGATATACCTAGCTCTTACTTCAGCCAAATCCACCACCAACTTTCGAACAGTGCCACATCAATTTTTTGGGTCCATGGAAACGGAATCGTCAACATACACAAAATCAACTGGCAAAGTGCTTACAACCGTCATTTTTTGCCCGACAAAAGCACTAGTGTATTAAGCTAGTGAACAATTGCAATTGTGGGTTGCTCATAAAGTCGATTATAAGAAAACTTGGCATGAAAGATAGTGAGATGCGGTCACTATAAACAGTTAATCAGAATACCATTTGAAAATTATAAGAAAATAATTAAATGCCAAGTTTGGAAGTATGATAGTATATCTATATTCGAAACATTCTCTCAAGAACAAGTACACCATATCTGAAATAGCATGAAGAAAGATATTTCCAGTATGGACTGCGATGCGTTAATGTCTGTTTTTTTTTCGTAATATGTTTATGATATGTATCACAAAGTCACATTTTCATATCGATGTCCGCTTTACTAATGTTTAACAAATTTTCAAAAGAGATATTTTCAGTGTTGAATATGATGTAAATGTACTATATACATGTACTTATTTTCTTTATTATATAAATATGATAACAACGGCAGTAGAATACCGAAGGAACAAAGGGGTGACATTCACAAAAATCGAAGTCCAAAGACAGGGCAAAAACGAGAACACAGAAAACAATGACGTTAGACACAAAAACAATGACGCCAGACAGACACAAAGCACAGAACCAGAAACCACAACATTCAGAACAAAGGCACTCACAGTGTGAACTCCAGTGAAACTGAGAGTGACATCAGGTGCTCCGGAAGGGTAAGCATGTCCTGCTCTGTTAACAGCACCCGTCACACTGTGAGTGATTCAATCCGGGAAAATGTCAAAATCGGTAGTCAAATCCGGGAAGACGTGAATCTAGCTGAAAATGTCCACTTTCATTTGGGATACTGACACGTCATATCTTTCAATGATGCTATGGTGACGGCCATAGAATTTCTTGAGGGATGAAATTAACAAAGGTTGAACAAATCCCTGACTAAGCAGCTTTTGGGACAGTGTTTTTGCTCTGTTCAAAAAATCACTGTACAAACTACAAGCTCGACAGTAACGAATCAACTGTGAAATGTACACTCCATAGGCTGGAGAGGTAGGTATATTGCTGCTAAGAAAGGGAAAGTTCACAATGGGGAAATTAAAATCATCACGCTTGTCATATAGCTTAGATTTCAAACGTCCATCTTCGTCAATATACAATAAAAGATCTAAGTACGAAGCTGAAGTAGGTGTTTCAGTTGTTTCTTTAATTTCAAGCTCATTTGATAAGTAATGAAATGAATATTTTCAGTATACTGATTTTTAACATAATGTTGGACAAATCATATTTTCAGTATGCTTTTTGATATCAAAGCTTAATACCTTGCTCATTGTCGACACCTTCGAAACTTTAAAACTGTATAATTTCACCCATGTAAAGGAATGGATATTTTTAGTATGCGATTTAATGTCGATGTCAATTAAATGAAGAGTAGTATACCAATGAAGTTTTTATTATTTTACCCATATTATGAAATAAAAATGTGATCTACACTGAACGTTCTTGTCATTTTACCGTTTGGCTATGTTAGACCAGGAACAATATACTAACAGAAGTAAAGTGCCCCGTCAGTTGATAAGTCTGAGAATAAAATTAAAATTTTCCAGTATGCAATATGGTGTCAGTATTCTACACTGGCGCTCAAATCATTTAAAGTAAATATATTGAGAGATGTAACATATTAATTGTATTTTCTTTATAAAAATTAGATTTCGCTTCCTATGTATGCTCTCTATATATTTCAGTTATGGTGTACTTGTTCGTTAGAGAATCCCCCATATAGATATAATATCATTCATTCAAATTTTTGCATTTATTTTTGTAATTTCTAAATGTAACTCTAACCGCCTATTTAAAGTGCCCACATCTCACTATTTTATAATGCCAAGTTTTCTTACAATCGACTTGATGAGTGCCCTGTGTTTGCCTATATGTTGTAATCGTCCACTAGCTAAAGACACTATTGCTTTTGTCGGGCAACAGATACCTGTGATTGTAAGAGCACTTTGCCAGTTTAATTAATGTTTGTTGACTATACCGCATCCATGATCAGCAAAGACATGGATGTAACGTTGTTCGACCTTTAGCAAAGAATTCCGCTCAAACCAGTGTTAGGGGCCGTCTTGAACTTACTATGAGGTATGAGCAAAGCTCATTGTTGAAGGTCTCATGGTGACTTCAAGTTGAAGAGAAACAATAAAAGCGTTGTTTCGTTGCTTGTTTTACCATGTATTTGTAGAGACTTTGTCTCATGTGAATTAACTCCATATCCTTTCATATATTATTGTTTAGTAGTTGTTTTCGAAAAAGCTAAAGTGAATTGTATTTTGTTCTTTAAAACAAACTGTTATTTTCTATTATGTATTTAAAACTGACTTCGTAAATAAACAATATGTTACTAACAACACGATTGACTTCCAGTACAATAGCAATTAATTACAGAATCAAAACATTATATCATTCTTAGCCTACACATATGCAATATCTTATTATCTATATTTGCATCAATCAGATTTCAAAATATTGTGGTTAAAAGGATATCGATTAAACAGGTATTCTTAACTGGTATACCTTGAAAAGAAGTCTATTTTTACTTAACAAATATCCCAATTTCTACTGAAGTGTATCGGACAGTATTTAATACAGGGATAACTGAACTGGGATTATTTCTAAATAGACATGGATGTATGTACATCTACTATATTACTGTTGGTAGTTTTCGTTTTGACGTTTTTATTGATGTAAGTAAATATTTATTATATTATTTTAGTCTATATAAAACTATCCATTCGTAATGCAATCAACATAAACAAATTTTTAACTTATCCGGCAAACTGCAAATAAGCTTTTTGGACTCGCTTCTTTGAATCTTTGAGACGACAAATACTTTCCTTTATGTATAGTAAATAGTTTGGACACCGCTATCAATATTTTTTTCAAGTGTACTTATCTATTCGGTAATGTTTCATAGCACAAGCAAAATACAAGAACGTTAATAAAAACTTTTGTATTTCTTTAGAAATATCTATGATCCTCGATATCACAGGGTGAAAAAAGATAATACAAGATGCATGCTTCATATGTACCAAGTCAGGACCATTGCGGTCGACAATTTTTTCCGGTGGTTTCCATTGATTTGTCTTTTGTCTTGTGGACGTCGGCTCTTGTCAACTCTGTTCGGTAATTTTGTTATTACCCCATGTTTGTAATCCTCAACATAAGAAACAATAATAACTGTTTATTAAAACATTATTAACATCTATTTCTCTTACCTATTTGAACTCGACAAATGACGAACATTTATTATAATGTGTTATTGTCAAATATGAACAGAGGTTACACTATTTATGTGAAACCCTTGTTATTTTTTTACCTACCATTTAAGACTACTGTCTTTATTACGTTTGAGATACATACAACAAGACGTTGCAAGACAAAGTCTGACGTGCATGCATCTTCAGTCACAATTTCAATCTATTTATATTTATATTATGGAGTTCCAGTAAACTCGTTCAGTACATGGATGTACACATTTTTGTTAGTAAGCGGAAGAGAATACTACTAGTATTCGAAATAAGAGTTACTTGCGCCAAAAATTTTACTCAAATTTGTGCTAGAGAGACGTCTGGAACTTACTATGAGGTATGAGCAAAGCTCATTGTTGAAGGCCACATGGTGACTTCAAGATGAGGAACAATAATGAAAGCGTTGTTCCATTGCTTGATTTAATCATTTATTTGAAGACTTTGTCTCATGTGCATTTACTCTATATCTTTTCATTGTTGCATTTACTCTATATCTTTTCATTGTTGATTGTAGTGCGTTCTGCTAGTCCTTTCCTGTGGACGCTTAAAAATATGCTTACATTGTCCAGTAAGTGTAAAGGGTAAAATATAGGAGTCTTCGCTAGCCTCTTCAGATACAAAAATACTTTTTAAAAATATTTGCCTTGAATTCTAATGTAATTATGAAGGCTATACAAGATATTTACATACGCCGTCATTAATATTAAAATTTAAATGAAATTTTACACCCATGTCATTTTCTTTTGACAAAATATATAACTCACATTGATGTTGAATAAAAACAACATTACTAATGTATTTACACATAAGTTAAGATTTATTTACTTTACACTTACCACAGGTTGTTCTGGGTTATCCATATTTAGATATTTTGCATTGTTAGCCATTCTAGTTTTAACAAAATTGCATTCAATATAATTTCTCTGAAAACGTAAAATAATCGTGTCTGGTTTGTTATTTCTGTATTACTTTGCATCCACTCGTGTTGTTTTACTCCAGTGAGATGATTCCTGTAACACTCTCTGGACGTGCTTTCAATTTTCCTTCGAAGTGTTGGTGAGAATCTTGTTTCACATGCATGATTTTCGGTGTGCTGCGAAAATGTCAAACAAGAATGTTTGTCTTTTATGTTTTATAAGTATTAAATAAGACAACAAACTGTTGAAATCAAATATTATGATTGTTCTATTTATGACCATCTTTTTACCTCAATAGATAACATTATTATGATTTTCGCTGACCTGCCCAAAATTAGCACCATGATATGATTTGACAAAACATTACAAGAACGATAAAGTCGGATTTTTGAAGAACTTTTGCAAACATATACTAGTATATTCTAGCTTTTTTTATTCATGATATTTTATACTTACAACATCTTTACTAAGGTAAGTGGGAACCAAACCGTCAGTATAAACGACAATGGCAACATCGGAACAACAGTGCAACAAAGAATGCCCGACAAGCAGAAAACGTCTATTTTCAAGAAGTGTACTTCAGAGCAACATTATCAGGTACAGGACTCCTAATGGAAAGTTTCGTTTACATGAACAGCTTGACAGATAATGAGAGATACAATGGAAGCTAGTTAATACGTCTGGAGAAAATATTTCTGCTCTGACACGACATAGAATTAAGGAAACCCTAAAATCATTTACCTGTAATAGTGATAAAAAAATCGAATGATTTACTGTTAAAAAGTGTATCATTACTCACAGGTATCAAATAAATTGACATGGTTCAAAGTGTAAAATTATCGACTTATTCAATCTTTTTAGTCTATTATTTATTTAGCAATGTAATACACTCCAATGGGTATATATCCTCTTTTGTTGTGATGGGAATACGCCATTTATTTTTTGTATATGGTTTGTTTATTTATATTATTGTATCTGCTTAAAACCTTTAAAAACTTGAAGGACTTTGAAGAATGAAACTTCGTAAAATAAGTTGCGATTCCTTTGGATTCTTAACATTCTCCACACGTTTTTTCCCTTAATTAACAGTTCTTTGGTTTTCGTATCGCAATGATGACTTCTATTAAAAAGCGTTTTTACACGTATACCATATTTTATACATGTTTACCTTTCCGAAGCACCTGATGTCACTCTGTTTTGTGAGAGTTCACACTGTTAGTGCTTTAGTTTTTTTTGTGTTGTATATGTGGTGTTTGTGTGTTTTGTTGGTATGTAGTGTCTTTGGTCTTCCGTCTTCTGGTATCCTTGCTTTTGTCTTGTCTCTGGGCTAATGTAATCTCGTGCTTTGTTCCCTCGATATTTTACTGCGGTTGTTTTTACTGACCTTTCTAACAGTGCTTTCACCAATTCAAATCAAAACAATTTTGAAATTATGCATTTTACATTTTCTCTAAAATCTATCTTATTATTGCTAAGTGCATTCCATTTAATTTTAACATTGTGTCCATTTTTTTAATAGTATCTTCTTTCAAGAAATGGGGCTTCACTTAAATGGATTTATACATTACCAGACAATGCAAACGTTACCGTTTCAAAATAAAGAAGGAAATGTAGAATATGATGCCGGCAAATACCCAGAAAATATACTACTATGTATATATATGTCGTTTGATATTCAAATTAAATTCTATTCATGAGTTTAAAAAGTTTGTAAATTATGTAATATTATGCAATAACAGGGCAAATAAAAGTAATCTGAACTTTTTCCTGTGTAAATATTTCATACTATATTAATGCCTGTATTTCAATTTCGTCCGTGTTCTTTCCATACATGTCTCATAATATATCGACTTCGAGTGAACTTGACAAACAAGTACATGTATTTTTAGACTATAAATCTTTTTAGAGAATTTATTTTATTTGAGATAGATATAAATCAATGATGTGTAGCATTAAAAAGAAGCCTACTAGTTTTAACTTACTTTGGAAACCTGTGATGCTTTGCTCATCATTCACATCCTTCAGATTTAGCATTGCCCTGACGAGAACGATTAGATATTCGTATCCTCGTCATACCTCTAGCCACGTTTTAATTCTTATTCAGTCAAGTTTGCTGACACCCAAATTATTGTACCAAACCCATTTCATCTTGTAATCATTACTGATTTGAAAATCAAATGATCTTTAAAAAGGAGACGCATAAACCTTCAACAAATTTAGAAATTAAAAGATCAAGTAAAGAGATAAAAAAATGGTAAACTAAATATGCTGTGAATAATTAAAAAAGAGTAGTTCTGTACTATTAACTGCTTCAGCAAAATTTTTTATCTTGTTTTAGATATATCTTTATACCCACAACCTCTTTCATCATTCCCATTTTCAAAAGTTGGGATACCTCTTTATTAACTTATTATAGAGGAATTTCTCCTACTAGCTGCCTAAGTAAATTATATTACTCAAATACACCCATTTCCTAAAAATATTCGAAAATAAAATAAATCAATCACAATTCGGATTTCGCAAGAACAACAACTTCTGATGGTATATTTGTTGTAAAAACATTATATTTGTATTTTATTGTCAAAACGTTATTAAATAGATATGATAATCACGAAAAAAAGAAAGTTGTTCGTGGACTTACGGATAGCTTTTGACGCCGTATGGAGAGCAGGACTATTGTACAAAAAGAAGAAAAAAATAAAGATGCAGGTCAACATTTATACAATGCAATGAAATATGTGCTTCTGTAGTAGTGCAGCAGTAAAATCACAAAATGTATTATTAGACAATTTAGCTATAAACAAAGGTGTGAAACAATGAGATGACTTTAGCCCCTACTCTTTAATATTTTTATAAATGATATTCCAGATAAACTTGATCAAGATTGTTCATTATTGACAATATGTCATTCAATTTTTTGACGTTTGCCAATGATCTAAATTCCAGATGGACTTCCAAATCCATTAGAAAAATAGATTAATATTTCCTTAAATGACAACTTTTAATAAAATATAATGAAACCAAAATTATGATCTTCCAACAAGAAAAAAACTAAAAAGCTAAATAAGCTCGTGTTTTCAATGTTTAAATATGTGAATCATTTTAACATATATGAATATTGAAGAAAATGCCCGAAAAGCACTTAAATTCCGTTCGGTAGGGTGGTAAAATTCAATTATTATTCTGGCCGAAGCTACACGCAAGGAATGAGTTTATTCATTTCGCTGTTATATCTTGTACACGCAAATTGGTTCAAATTTATATTCAGTAACACAGGTTTTTGGTCGGTTTATCACATCAAATATAAGTGTTATTTAAACGATCTTTTGATATATATGTCAGCAAGATGTATATCTTAGATGGCTTACAATTATGCTAATGTGTTTGACGAATTTATTTTTAATATTTCAAAGCAAATTAAATTGCACTTTTCTTGACGGTATCGACATAAAACTAATAAAATAGTTAATACCTATCGTAGTGTTTAAATAAGTTTTTTTAAAGAAATGATTCAAAGCATCTTGTCAAGCGTTAATGTTCATAAAATTGTGTTACATTACGGGAATACTTGCTAATGTTAGTGTAACAGTTTAAGAACGTAAAACATTACTTTTTTATCCAGTGGGCGGTGTAACATTCGGAATTAAGCTTGTCCAATTTTATGCTGTAACACCTTTACACCAAACAATGTTGCCGGGTATAGCCAGTGACCGGATTATCTTAAGGCAATATAAACTTGATTTCTTATTTTGCTGTCAAATTAAATAGATGCGCATACGAAACAGTGATGATAGCCTTTCTGGAATGCAAGGTCCGCTTACTGTCACTATTGGCTTATGTATATACATTTTATTCGAATGTGGTTTTTATGAAGACTCATATATCCTGTTTACAAAAGGCAATTAAAACAAAATAAGCAGAGTTAACGCCAGAATCTGTATATTTACAGACAAAATTATGAAAATAATATAAACATGGACATGCACAGGAATAATGATTGGTTAATTTGATCACAACGAATCAAACCATAATGACAGTATATTAAAAGTTAACAGAATTTCTAGATTAGCAGGGGATTGTCCAATGACATAAAACGAAGGGATTTTTTCCAGCGGTATGGTGAAAAGTTTGATATTATAATGCTGATAGATACTTATAGTAAAAAAGAAAATTAGCAACAATAGTTGCAAGAATGGGTGTATAAAGCATGTTTTTGCTCTCACACCAGCCTAGGGGAGTAGCAATTTTAATTAAAAATACCTTTAAGTATACTATACATAAAGAAATAATAGATAACAAAAATGGAAATTATATAATATTAGATATTACTGTTCCAGACTATCGAATGTCTCTAGCAGCAATTTATGGTCCAAATGAGGATAGTCCATTCTTTTTTAATAATATTAAGAAACTTTTAAATGAATTGCTTAACTCCTCAATTATTATAGGAGGGGACTGGAATGTTGTACAAGACTATAATCTAGATACGGAAAACTATAGTGCAAAAAATAATGTTAAATCAAATGAAACAATTCTGGAAATGAAAACTAATTTAGATTTAGTAGATATATGGCTTGCAAAGAATTTACAAACAAGAAGGTACACATGGAAGGGTCCAAATTTAAAACAAAGTCGTTTAGATTACTTTTTGATATCTACTGATTTTGATAATTTTGTAAAAGATGTATCAATTGGTATAAGTTACCGTTCCAATCATTCCCCTGTGTGTCTTACATTACAATTCTACAACCAGTCAAGGGATGGGGGTACTTGGAAGTTTAATAATAGTCTTCTACATGATAAGGAATATGTAGAAGAAATTAAGAAATGTATATCGGAAATTTTAAATCAGTATTCTAATCGTCTTGTCACAGAAGAAAATGATGATATAGAACTTTCTCTTAATCCACATATGTTTGGGAACTTTTAAAATGTATGATTCGAGGTAAAACTATATCATATTCTTCTTATTTGAAAAAGAAGGATAGAAACAATGAAAAGGAATTGGAAAACAAATTGAATGAATTAAATTCTGTTTTTGAAAAAAAACCTTCTAAAAGTGTAAAAAGTAAAATAAAGGAAGCTGAAGATCAGCTTGTTACCCACAGGGAAAAAAAGATAACTGGGATCATGGCACGGGCTAAAGCCAGATGGGAAGCAGAGGGTGAAAAGTGTACAAATTATTTTTGCAATCTTAAAAAAAAAAGGCATTATACTGAAAAAATAATACCCAAATTAATATTGGATAATGAAGAAGAAATTACAGACCAATTTGAAATTTTAAATGCACAAAAAAGTTATTATGAAAAATTGTATACGTCAATTGATCCAGTGTTAACTGAAGAACATGAATCTTTGTTTTTTTTATTCAAATAATCCATTTTTGAATAAGTTAACAGATGATAATAAAATTCAAGCTGAAGGTGATCTTACTTGTTTTGAATGCCTTCAAGCTCTAAAGAAAATGAAAAATGGTAAATCCCCCGGGCTAGACGGTTTTACGACCGAGTTTTACATTTTGTTTTGGAATTATATTGGTAAATATTTAGTTAAACCGTTTAATTATAGCTTGGAAATAGGTTCTTTTTCTACAAGTCAGAGACAAGGATTGATTACATGTATTCCAAAGGAAGGCAAGAACAAAACTTTGTTAAAAGATTGGAGACCTATTACACTGTTGAACGTGGACACTAAAATCGCCTCTGCTTCCCTAGCTAATGAAACTCAACAAGGTTTTGTTAAAGGAAGATACATAGGGAATGTACCAGACTAATTTATGATTTAATAGAAAAAACAGAGGAAGAAAATATTCCTTCTTTATTGGTTTTCTAGATTTTGAGAAGGATTTTGATAGTCTTGAATGGTCGTTCATAAATAAAACCTTAGAATTCAACATTTTGTAGGTGTGTCAAGACTATACGCAAACACACAAAGTTGTATTATCAATAATGGCCACTGTTCTGATATGTTTGATATCAGAAGAGGAGTACGTCAGTGAGTTCCTTTACCCCCTTATTTATTTATTCTATCTTTGGAATTGATGAGTGCAGCATTAAAGCATAACCCTCATATATCAGGTGTACAAATTAATGGTTCAGAATATTTACTTAGCCAATATGCTGATGACTCATCTCTCATCTTAGATGGTACTGAAACATCACTAAGGGAATCTTTGTTCATATTGGGAAAATTTTCTGAGTGTGCTGGTCTGAGAGCAAATTTGGATAAAACAGAAGCCATATGGACTGGTTCGAAAACATATTCTACAGATAAACTTTTGTCTGGACAAACTCTTTTTTGAAATGAAACAGGGAAATTTAAGCTGTTGGGTATCAAATTTGATTTATACAATGTAGATAAGACTATTTTGAACTTTGAGGAAAAGTTAGAAAAAGGAGAACAATTATTAAACACATGGATATATAGGGATCTCACATACTTAGGTAAAATAACTGTCATTAAATCCTTAGCTTTGCCGATTCTTATTCAATCTCTTACTGTTTTACCCAACTCCACACCTATTATCATTAGAAAAATACAAAATGTCTTCTTTAATTTTCTTTGGAATGGCAAACCGGATAAAATTAAATGTAATGTTATAATAGGGCCATATGATACTGGAGGTCTGAAAATGCTACATTTAGAATCCTTCTGTAAAGCTTTGAAAATGTCATGGATTAACAAACTACTTGACAAACTTAATATGTCACCATGGAAAACTCTTATTATTGATCAATACACCAATTGTGGTGGGGATAAAATTTGGTTAATGACGTCAAATGGAAGTAAGAGTGTTGCATATAAATTTAACACCTTTTGGAAGGATATATTTTTAAACTGGAGTAGTTTATGTTGTAAGACACCAAATACAGCTGACGGTGTTTTGAGCCAGTCCATATAGTTTAATGAATCAATTAAAATAAATAATAGAACTATATTTTTTCAAAATTGGGCTGATGCTGGAATAGTTTTTATAAATGATCTTCTAAAAGAAAACATGGATTTCATGTCACATGAAGAGTTGGAAATACAGTTTAATATTCGGAGCAATTTTCTTCAATATTATTCGATTCCACACGCCATACCAAAAAACTGGAAAAATATAATAGAAGGCTTTTCAAAATTAATTGAAACAACAAATGATTCGTACTCAATAGTAAAAGGAAATGCAAAGTCATGTAAAATTTTTTATGATAAATTTTTGTTAATGATTTCGGATTCGCCAGTTAAACAACAAACAAAATGGTGTGAGGAATTGGGTATTGAAATTTTTGATTGGGATGTTATTTATCAGCGACCATTTCAAATTACAAAGAATAATAGATTCATTAATTTTCAGTACAAGATTCTCCATAAAATTTTAAGCACAAATGATATATCTTATAAATAAATCTACTAGCTGTATATGACAATATTCCTATTAAATAAATGCAGTTGATGCCTTTCCTAAAAAGTTACAATACAATCATATTTTTGTCGAAATTTGCAATGAAAAGATCATATTCTTAACATATTCAAGCCCCGTTCTGAATTCATAAATAAATATATATTTTGGAGATGACCAATGTCGCTCAAAACTAGTTGTTTTGGAAAAGTGTATTTTCTTGGAAAAATGGATTTGAAAAGTGCATATTTTAAAGTTTTTGAAATGGCTAAAAATGGCCGTCATGATAACCATGCCAACGAATGTCAATAGAAATAATCAAGCATTTTTTTGTAATTTATGATTCAATTTCAACATTTAAAATGAAAATCAGCAAATCTGATGCTTACTGGGAATCTATCTTAAATCTTTCTGATAGTTTTTGTCTCCTGTTTATTAAAATACCTTCGGTTTAGTTGTACCGTATACTCTGATTATTAGTCTCAATACTTTATGTTTAAAATATGATTTTAAATATACTTTTTACCTTGGATGAGAAGGTGTTAATGTTAGGAAGAGGTCAGATAGCCACATAAAGAAAGTATAACACTGTGTTGTTATAATAGTACAAATACTGAAGATGCTCTCAGGGATAACAAATGGGATTTACACCTACAGGATGACTTAACATAAAAATGACTAAATGAATCGATCCGCCTTATAAACCACCAAACTATGAAGTGAATAGTTCATCTACGTATATAACTGAGAACATTTGGGTAGTATTTGGCAGCTTGGACAATCTGTATCATTTAATTTTCTTTTTACATCTGTCAAGAAAATTGATTTTTTTCTACAATAGGAAAAAGAAGGGAAACGGAGAATGTGTCAAAGAGACAACGACCCAAAGGGTAGTAATAACAACTCAAAGCCACCATAAGATTTTCAATGAACGGTGAGGAAACCCCACACCCAACGGCAGGTCGGAGTTGGTCCCTAAACAGAAAGGGGCTACGTATATGAGATTTTTATGTATAATGTATCAAAATGGCGAATAAAGAGAAGTTGTCGCCCGGACACACACTCCATCAACTGTATATTAAAAGAGCATTCAGTCACGGAATTCATTACATGAGTTTTTTAACAACTACATCTATATTTCATAAATGCTTTAAACAGCATGAAAATCAGATGATCTTAGAATAGTAGCTGAAACAACTGATATATTTCTGTAAGCTGTTCATTTTGCTGAATAACCACAGGGACAAAATTAGAATAAAGATAAGAATGCAGGAACGAATCCCCGATAAAGAAGGCCTTACTTCATGCACGTTCCATGTTTCCCATATCTGCTGCACAACCAATGGGACCCGCATGAAACGCTAGAAACTGTTTTATTTATTTGAAACACGTTAATTTTGCTCAAAACCACGCAAAACGATCAGACATTCCTTATTTGTGTCAATGGCAAGATGCGACACGATTAAGTGCCTTATTTAAGTCAATATGTACATTATTGCAGTCGATGTTTGGCACTTAACCGTATTGCATCTATACAAAATGTCATTTACATAAGAAGAAATTCTGTCATCGCATCTAGGTCCCAATAAAACTTATAACCGAATTATTATTAAAATTACTGATTAAAGAATAGACAAGTTTGAATAATTTATTTCAGATTAGTTTTTTAATAGTTTCATAATAAGGAAAAAAATATTTTATATCTAAGAATTTATGGAAAAATTGATACTAAAGTAATTCTCTGTGGAAATATTGGTTCCAGCTATGTATAAAATTCAGATATATCTACAGCAGTACAAAGTTTTATATAAAAATATCGTCTAGATTTGCTTGACTGATGGAATGTTGCAGTTTTTTGTACAGTTACTATTCTTCTATTCTTTTTTTTTAAAAAAAATTAATGTTTTTTTTAATGTGTAATGTTAATTTATTTTACAAATAATATGTGTTCATTAGTTTTAATTATTTGTTGTGAATTCTCAATTAAAATGAGATTAAAGAAACAAAGAAATAAATTAAAAAATAAATTCTTAAATTATATGTTGTTTATATATATATATATATATATATTAATTGTTATGTTGTAACTTGAAGGAACGGGCTTAAAAAATGTTGTAATAACTTGTGCTTGATCCCTCTGCAATTGAGCAGCAGAATATATTTTATTATAGATTAATATAATCAAGTGATTCGGAAACTTAAAAATAAAACACAACTTGAAGCACTATGACATACTGGGCCACAATTGAATAATAAGACATATCTCCCTCATGCAAAGCTCTGTCCTTAGCCGATTTTGGCTTTACATTTAGATCATATTGGTTATTTGTTCTCTATCAATGTTAAACATTTTGAGTTTTTGGTTTTCCTAACATTTAGATTTTATCTGCACTGAAGAGACATAAGTTGTCGAAATGCGCATATGCAGAACCTTAATCCACAGTAACTTCGGTATTTAGTTATTCTGTAAACTGTAAATGTTACCCTGGCGGACACAAAAATCACTTATATTGTAAAGTACAGGTACAAATTATCAACATTACTTCTTCCTAATCTGATGAGTCAGAGGGAGCTATGACATATTGCAACTTGGTTTTATAGAGCTTTAGACCAAAAGAAGCCCAAATCAATACATGAAAAAAGAACAGCTGGGAACTAATGTCATTTTTAAAGCTACATGTCGTATAACTGTTTTTGGTTTTACTTTCAAGCTCCCTCTGTTACACTCTTGTACATCTATATTGGTGTCTAACCTGGAAGTAATATATTGACTAGTCCCAGGTCTAACTGAATGAAGAAATAATAAATACTGTGATGTTGAAACTTTGAAGAACACGTGGAAATTCATCAACAATCGAAACTTAACAAGTGCCATACAGCACCATAAGGTTGAAATGCATACAAAACCCAAAACAAAATAACAGAAACATGCAATTAAAAATGTAATAGTTCTAGCATTAAATCCAATTGGTCATTTAAATGCCTTATTTTGAAATTAAAATTTAGAAAGGTTAAAAATGCCATGTGATAACTTTTGTACATAAAATGTTACCGCATTTATAAATATTTTCATTCTTTTGTATACAAAATATACATAAGTAAACATGAAAAGAAGCCTCTTCAAACAAATATTGATTCAATACTTAAGTAGCGATTAGTCGAAATTTCGTCTGGCGAATTTTAACAAAATATTTTCTTTTGCGGTGTATTCGTAACTTAGCGTTAATAATTTTACAGATTCGTTACATGAAGCTTAGCCAACCAATTATAAACGGGGGACTGTGTATATTCCAGTTTTACTACAGTTCAGCTTTAAATACCAACTTAATAATGTTTATATTCGACATGACTGGGAACTTACTTTATACAATGATAGGGGACAGAAGTTATCATATGTAATCTTATTTCATAATTCATATTTAACCATGTTTAGTAGTGTGGGTCAGCCGAGCATAAAGGCTTTAACGAAAACAAGTATTGAAAGCAAACACTTACCTTTATGATAGGTTCTTAGCTGATTTTTGTGTTACTATTGAGGTCTGATTTTTGTAGTTTTCAAAATGTTTTAATTTTATCTACATCAAAGCGAGATAATTTGTCAAAATGCACTTCGTGTTGAAATGACCAAAAGGTCACTACAGTTTCGGTTGTTTTTTACTGCCCCGTTCTCCAATATGTGTTTGCGTCTGTCTTTGGTTTGTATTTAGTGTTGTGTGGAGGTCTTCAATTATAGCCTGTGATCAAAATTTTTAGTCATGCTGGGCGTTTTCTGTTCTCTTTTCATTTTTAACTGTTACTAATTCACTACAAGTTATGTAAGTCAAAATTTGTACTCCTTTCAGATGTTAAAAATTGATCTTATAATAAATATGAAAAGTAAAAAGAATTTTGTATTCAATCTCAAATAAAGTGGTTGTTAGGGTACAAAGAATCATAAGAAGGATCTATTCATAGTCTAAAATGAAATTTAACGCTAACTTCAAAGATAAAAATGATAAATCATGATCTCATATACCTGAGAAAAAGTATAATATAAAAATCCTACACTTATTGTAATACTGTATTGAATTAAGCCCGTCGTGGGACGTCCTGTACTTCAGATGACGATCTCAATTGTACGTCCATATATAAGTATTGGTTTTGTATATAATGATGATCATTAGTGGGGTTTATTTGAGTTAATAATGAGGACATTTATGACATCTTAGATTTTAGACGATTCTGTTGAAATGTCCAAATTAATAAATAATCATGTACGCGTTTGATGTACGAAAGAAGGTGGGACGGGCGGATGGCATCCTTGTTTTTAACTGAAAGTGATGCGGATTACATCCTATTCTGTTTATTCAGACAAAAAATGAAAGATAATGTGTCTCTTATTTATTATTCTTATGTAAAGTTTTGTTGAGGCAAAACTATTTGCTAAAAATGAGAAGAAACTAAATTTGAAAAAAAGCTACAGTAAAATACCGAATAAAAAAAAGGAAACATTAATTGCGAAAACATGGCAAAAAATGAGAACACCAGAAGACGGAATACCAGGTAAACATCGAAAAATATGGAGTAAATGCACATGAGACAAAGTCTGTACAAATACATGGTAAAACCAAACTATGGAACAACGCTTTTATTGTTGATCTTCATTTTAAAGCCAACAGGAGACATTAGACAATGATTACTAGCAGCTATGTTATGATCTTGTTTTGTCATTTTGATCTTTTCATGATCTTGACAAGTTTAACGCAATTTAAGACTTTAAGATTGTTTTCAAGATAACCGAATTCAAGGACGATTAAGACGTGTTAAGGTAATTGGGGAGTCTAGGTTTCTGACATAAGAACTTTTTAAAAATGTGTACAGTAAAACTTTGAGCAATATGCTATAAAAATATGCAAAAAAATTTTGGGGTCACGGATAAGACAAAAAAGATGCAGGGTTCTAAAGATTGGTCAAATTTGGGTTTTTGCACTATATTTACACTGGGATTAGTCCCAGGTTTACAATAGAAATATCTGGAAAATATCCCTATACCACAATTCAATGGCGTATTTTTTTCATAAGCAGACATACAATTTTTCCAAACTTTGTATATTTATTGGTATGATAAAGAACTTCTATTTAAAAACATATGTCACGGACCTTTAGAAAAAGTTATTTCATGTAAAATGAAGATTTTTTTAGTTTTTCAAGAAAGGAGAGATAACTTAATGAAAGTAATTTGGGACCCAAATTAAAAAAAATAATATTTTGGAAAATTTATAATAAATGTTTTTGTTAAAATGCTTTATATTAATTCAAAAAAGAATTGGGATCAACAACCTTATTGTTTTAACAAATTTAGGAAATTTTGACCTTTTCCATGGTATTTTAGTATTGAATTGGCTCCCTTTGATTAAACTTTTTGAATTTTTGGCAAATATGTAATATTATTCGAACAAACTTGATACTTATTGTTCATTTTTATTTAAATTATTGTATTAAAGACATGCAAGATCATTTAAACAACATTCTCACTGAATTATTGAATTTTTACTTCGATGCGCAAAAAATATGCTCAGTTTTAGACACCTCAATTACCTTAAGATGGTTTTAGGTTAAACAAGATCCACTTGTTAATTGCGTTCAGGAACGATAAAGACGAATTTAGTTTGTTAAGATCCAACAAGATCGAGATTTTAACACATCTTGATCGCCCTTGAATGCAGTTATCTTATTTGATCTTGATAAACTGAATAGGTCTTGATTGTCCTTGAAAGCAATTATCTTGAAATACGACTGAATATCTTACACAGTTTTAACAAAATGTGTTAAGCTTGTCAAAATCGTGATAGGATTGAAATGGCTAAACAAGATTATAACATGGCTGCTAATGCATTAATCAATGGCAATATCGGAAACACAAAGATACGAAGACATCACTAAATATGGCACAGAAAAGAAACAAAGGAAACACATGCTTAGATTAACAGCACGGACCAATATTCAAACCATGGAAACAGATATCATTGTTAAATATATGTCACATATTTTAACTAATCTCTTCAATTTAATTTTAAACTAAGAGTTACTTCCATATAATCAGTATTATTTCATGAAATTAACTTATTTTAATCTGGTTTTATATGGAAATACTGTGTTATTTTGATTCTAAATTACTGTGATTTGAGTTAAAAAAATAAAACAAGCTAAAATAGAATATAAAACCGACCTTCCAAACTGTACACAATCAAACATCTTGTTCCTGAAGCTTGCTAATAATGTGAAAAAACATTTTTGTTAACAATAATTTTCTTTCAATTTGAAGTTTTCACTGTTATATAAATTTTATCTTAATTTGACTGATCACTCACTTATATTTACATTTTAGTTATATAAAAAGGGCACATGAGTTCTTCAAAAGGCATGGAATTCCAGGTCCAAAACCTGCCCGGCTGTTTGGAATATTCCCTGAATACAGGAAAAAGGTGCTCTGTTTAGAACATTTCGTAACACTATGTTTGTTAAGTATCTGTAACTGCTATTGAAGAAACAATTTCTAAATATTAAACCCTCGTACTTAATCTTAGTATTGTCTGTCAAGTGTGAAAAGTTCGAACAAGTCATGATTTACGGGGTTTTTGTATCAGTGGTACAGTGTCACCTATGCGTACATGTTTTCTCTTGCAAGTCTTGCCTAATAAAGGCATATCTTCGTCCTTGATATTATAAATATAGTTTCTACAACGAGAACTAAATTGACTATGAAATTTCTCACATCGAGATTAATAAATTGAAAAGGTTTGAAAAACGAGACTTGCCGAGTTTTTTAACTTTTGAACATTTGAAAATTTATTTAACAAGATGTGAGAAATTTCATAATTAACGTGTTTAAGTTGTAGAAAATGTGTCTCTAATGACATGATGTAAAACGCCGAGAATTATGTTACAAATAGATTTGGTAGGAAGTTCCTCATGAGGTGTTTTCTCTCTAGAAATGAGAAATATTTTTATCCCACCTGTCAAGTCGTTGGTTAAATTTGCTGCAAATTAAAGAACGTAACTCTCATAGTCATGGAAATTGTTATTGAGTTAAAATTTTTTTTTCTTCTTCCAAAATGTTTAGTTTTAGATGTTTACCTCCAAAAAAAAACTGTCGAAATTGATATCATTTTTCAAATGATTTGAATAGGGCCTGTAAGTCTCGTAAAATTTTTGGACTTCCGGGATCAAAAAGTGTACCCGGAAGTTACATTTTAAACAAAGATATATGACGTTTCAAAAAAAAATTGAACGTCATAGTCCTCAGACGTCATGTTTTGGCGGCAAACGTTTTCGAATTGCCTGTTTATCGTGGATTCTCGTGAGTCACATGACGAGACTTACATACCCTATTTGATTTGCACTGAAGAGACATAAAATGTTGAAACGGCCATATACAGAAACTGAATTCACAATAAAGTCGGTATTTTGTTATTTTGTATTTACTGTAGATTTATATTGAAGTATTAATTTTCAGGGTGTTGCTCAGACTGATATCGAATTGACATCAAAGTACGGTAGTGTTGTTGGGTATGTATAAAACAAGTAAAGAGTAAACCAAATGAATTCGCGTTTACCCCTGATTTGTTTGCAACTATTACTAAAAAGATGTACCTTGTTACATGATTTGCAACTATTACTAAAAAGATGTACCTTGTTACATGATGGGCTGTATTAAATATAGTAGTTATAGAGAGTTGGGGGCTTGCTGATTTGCTTTGCTTGTTTTAACAGTAACTTCAAATTTGAAGTATCATTTAGAAACTGATGACAATTAAAATCGAGGAAGGTCTCTGGTATTATCAAATGCAGTATACTTTAAACATTCCAATTTTACTTCGCCATTTCAGGATTTAAGATAACAGCAGTTGAATGATAAAGAAACTGTTATCAACCTTACTTTGTTTTCTAAGGCAAACTACATAGGCAACTTTTGGATTTTCAGTTCAAATGTTTTTTTTACTGATTTTCCGAAAGTTTTACAATTTTTTTTAGCATTCTGGGACAATGAGTCTTTTATTAGCATTACAGGTCAAAATACAGATATACTTACAAAACTACAGACCTTATCCATTTCAGGGTACTTAACCTGTATCGGGGATTTCACTTCTTTTTTTTCAGCTTGGAACTTTTAACTCCTGCAAGCCTTACGACCATGACATAAACTCTCAATTGCTAAATAATCAATTAAAAGACTCACATAAGGTGCGTTGTTGACTTATTTACCGATAAATACATGCAATTACCAACATTTAATAAATGTAACCTCATACCATGTGAAAATACAGCATTAATTCACTTCTGGAAAAAAAAGCTTCTGATCTAAGTACATTGAATTAAAGATACATCGGTAAACGAACGAGGAAAGTGGGAATTCTAAAATCATAAATCCAAAATCACGGCAATTCACAGACAACACGAATTGAGACAGTATGACAAAGACACAACAGAAAACAAAATTGCAAGCAATAGCCGATGTCACCCAAGACAACTCATTCAATGATTGCATGTTGTTTGCAGTCTCAAAATCTACCTAGAAATCAATTTTCATTGGCTATCTTGGAAATGGTGGCCATTTTGAAAATTTTAAACGCGCAGCCTACAACTTCAGAAGATGATTCAACTTTGTGCAAAGTTTGAAATCAATTGGTCAAGCCATTTCAAATAATCGCTCGGACAAGAATTATTGGAAGAATAAGAAGAATAACTAGATTTGCAATTGCAAGCAATAGCCGATGTCACCCCAGACTCCCCATTCAATGATTCCATGTTATTCGCAGCCTCAAAATCTACCTAGAAATCAATTTTCGTTGAAATCGGACAATGTTGAACTTTTTACGTATTAAGGCGGCCATCTTGGAAATGGCAGCCATTTTGAAAATTTTTGTCGCATAGATTTCTTCCTCTCGTCTTACTGAACATTTTTACCAAATATGAACTAATTCCTCTAAGCAGTTCCTGAGATATATAATCCCTAATTTTTCAACGTAAAGTGGCGGCCATCTTGGAAATGGCGGCCATTTTGAAAAAACGCACAGCATATAACTTCAGACGGTGGTGCAACTTTGTGCAAAGTTTGAAATCATTCCATTCAGCCATTTAAAAATAATCACTCGGACAAAATTTATTGGAAGAAGAAGAAAAAAAAGAAGAAGAATAAATAGATCTGCAATTGCAAGCAATAGCCGATGTCACCCCAGACTCCCCATTCGATTCGCAGCGTCAAAATCTACCTAGAAATCAATTTTCGTTGAAATCGGACAATGTTGAAATTTTGACGTATTTTGTCGGCCATCTTGGAAATGGCTGCCATTTTGAAAAATTTAAACGCAAGGCATACAACTTCAGATGGTGCTCCAACTTTGTGCAAAGTTTGAAATCAATTGGTCCAGCCATTTCAAAATAATCGCTCGGACAAGAATTATCGGAAGAAAAAAAAAAGAAGAAGAATAATAATCAGAAGAAACGTAGAATAACAACATGTCACCCCGACTACGTCTGGGGTGACATGATAACTAGATTTGCAATTGCAAGCAATAGCCGATGTCACCCCAGACAACTTATTCGATGATTCCATGTTGTTCGCAGCGTAAAAATCTACTTAGAAATAAATTTTCGTTGAATTCCGACAACGTTGAAATTTTGACGTATTTTGGTGGCCATCTTGGAAATGGCGGCCATTTTGAAAATTTAAATGCACAGCATACAACTTCAGATAGTGATCCAACTTTGTACCAAGTTTAAAATCATTTGGTCCAGCCATTTCAAAATAATCGCTCGGACAAGAATTATTGGAAGAATAAGAAAAATATGTATTATCAGAAGAAACGTAGAATAACAACATATCACCCCGACAAAGTCTGGGGTGACATAACAAGAACGCCACAAAACTAAAGCACTAGCAGTGTGAACCCCTATAAAACTGAGGTATCATCAGGTGCTCCGGAAGGGTTAGCATGACCTACTCCATTTGGAGATAATAAAGAAGATAATAGAAAATACCTGCAATGACTGAAAACTACAATCACCGGCCACAATCCAGCAGAGAAATGTAAAAAAAAAATCATATAACAAAATACCAAAGTTACTGTTGATTTATTTTCTGCCTTTGGCCATGTCGACAACTTATGTCTCTCCAGATAAAATCTAAACATTTGGAAGACCATAAACTCAAACATCTTTGAAAACTGATAGAGAACAAATAACCAAATATAATCTAAATGGAAAGTCAAAATCAGCTCATGACAAATGAGTCGTAACATGAATAAGTTTGCCCTTTCTTCTGTCGCCTTGGTGATATGTATATACTTGTTGTGAGAATTTGGGCGATGCATGTTTGTCAATATATGACCCCTCTAATTTTTACACATAATGTATTCTGGATTTCCTGCAGACAATGTACCTCTTGTTTTGTTACTACTTTGTTTACACATATGATTTTTGATGCTCCTGGCCTTTATGATCGAATAGTTCGTAATTCATTCAGAGTTCAGTCATAGTATTGCCAATTGCTTTATTTAACTCATTACTTTTAAAGTTTACATTGAAGCATGTTCGGTTCCTACTGTACCATTGAACAACAATAAAAGCGTTGTTCCTTTGCTTGTTTTTTACCATATATTTATAGAGATTTTGTCTCATGTGCATTTACTCCATATCCTTTCATTCACCATATATGCAAAAATATGCAGGTAGTTATTATTTCGTGATTTATATAATGTAATTTTACCCTGTTGAGTAGTACTTTAAAATTATATGTGGTAATGCATCAGAAATTTTCTTGTGGTATGGGGTTCAGAATCCCACAACATATGGAAAATTGTTGGTAATGATTGAAACATAGTCATTGGAATTATGTAATAGAATTCAATTTGATCTGCATTTATATTTTGTCATTTCAATGTCACTTAACTCATAGATAATGCAGATAAGCAACGGGGAAGATTATTACCTAACATTAAGCAAGATTCAAGTCCTTGATTTCTAAGTTTTCGTTACACTTTTAAATATTATAGGATTAAACACCGATTTTTTGGAAATTATCTTTGTATAAACTCCGACAGTTCACTCACGAACTGACTAAAGTCCGAGTGACTTTTTGTGAAGTTTTTTAGTGATCTACCGGTGTTTATACATGCAAAATTTATTTAAAATCGGTGTTTAATCCTTATAATTCCAATTTGGTATATTGAAAATTGTGTGATCCACGTTAACAACGTCTTTATTTGCTGCACTATATTATTCCAGAGCGGATCAATGGACAAACGGAAACATCGAAAAATATTTCGTTTGCTTTTCATGACGTTGACCAATGAAACTGAATGTTATAATAACATTTGGAATTATAGATATCTAAATACTATATTTGGGATGAGGTTTTTTATTGCCAAAACAGACCACATCTCTGTAGTGTAACAGCTAATGTTATCAAATAAACTGGTAATATGTAACAAGTAACTTACAAGATTTTTTTTCAAAAATTGTAAAAAGGGTAGTGGGAATGCAATCTTATAACGAATTATGTTATATGCAACATACTACATTCACATTTATTCATGTAGCAGAATTTAGGATGTTTCAGCACAATACATTGTTTCTTTTACATCAGGATCTCTAAGGGTTATCTAATTTTTTCGTACTCCACCAGCTGTTAATATAAGACTGGAAGTACCATGAACAATCATGAAATAATTAACTTGGGTTTACATATATAAAAGCGAAAGAATAACTTCAAAATAGTGGATCAAAGTTTCTCCAAAAGATTTAGATTTAGGTCTGTTTAACTGAATTATACCAAGGAACAATGAAAGGATATGGATTAAATGCACAATGGACAACATCCCTACAAATACATGGTAAAGACAAGCAATGGAACAACGCTTTTATTGTTGTTCTGTTTTCGTCAATTTGAACATTAAAAATTAAATGATAACATGTCATTAAGGCATCCTTTTTTCTTTTTACTAAGAATATACCATGGCCACAGACCAGTTTTACTTGTGTCAGATCTTGATATGATAGAAGAGATTTGCATAAAGAAATTTGACAAATTTAGAAATCGGAAGGTTTGTACGTACATATCAATTTAACGACTCTTGAAATGAGGAAAAATTGAAAAAAAAACAATCTTCTGTATTGTGCCTCAAAGTGACAAGAAGTTCGAAGTAATATTCTTTTACCTCAATCTCAATTTATGTAAAACACTGTCTGATCACCTATATACAAAAATATACATGAACTTAACTTACATTCTTTACGTAATAGGGGATATCGACAAGATACTCTGCTTGCATCCGTAAAATTAGCCTGAAGATCTAGTGACCTGAAAATTTTACACACATAATCTCACTGATACTGCCGATGTCTACTGAAAAATATGACGATTCTTGACAAAACCTTTCGGGAAGTTTTGAGTTTGATTTTCTTCCATAGTGCGACAGTATTTTACCAGCACACTAGGTTCCTTCAGCTAACCGACAGTTTAGCGGCGACCACCCCTTGACTCATCTTTCAAAATTACGTATCGTCATTTGCTCTCCTTTCAAGATTGTGGTCATGGAGTTAGTAGTTTACCTGTATTTTTCTTCGTATGTTTATTATGCTATAGGGAAATGGGAGAGATAAAGGGGAGGTTTGGGTACCCATAAACCGGTTAAACCCTACCGCTCGCTTTTTCTAGTGCCGGTACCAAGTCCGGCTGTCCAGTTTCTTATCGTTGTTGACATTTGTCTTTTGTCTTATTTGCGTTTTTTCCTGTGTAGTTCCCTAGCAGATTGTGGCATGTGATTGCAATTTTCAGCCGATGTAGATGTTTCCTGTTATCCACTTTTTTACATGAAGAACACTGGAAATGATAGATAGTAAGGAGCAAAATTGACAAAATTTCTGAATGGATTTAATTAGGTGTTCCACTTTCAAACATCTCTTATACTCTGAATTCTTGATACTGCTACATTTAAGAGGAATAAAATCGAACAATTTGAGAAAAAAATCGCAAAATTTACGGCTCGGAAAAAACAAAAAAAAAAAAAACTCCCTTATATACGGTAAAATAAAAAGAAATGCCTGAAAATTGCTGAATGTGACCTTAATCATAAATAAATAAATAAACACACTATCACAGTATATGCAATGAATCATGTGTTCATTTCCATAATATCAGAACAGCGGCAGTAGAATACCGAAAGATCTAAGCACAAGATTACACAAATCGAAGTCCAGAGACGTGGCAAAAGCAAGAACACCAGAAGATGGAAGACCAAAGACACCACAAAACACACAAACACTACAAATACAACACAAAAAACTAAAGCTCTAACAGTGTGAACTCTCAAAAAGACAGAGGGACATCATGTGCTCTGGAAGGGTAAGCATGTTCTTCTCTGTCTACAGCACCCGTCACACTGTTAGTGGGTCAATCCAGGGTAAAGTCAAAAGCGGTAATGTTAAATAAAAGAAGACGCGAATATAGCTGAAAATGTCCGTTTTCATTTGTGACAACTGGCATTTCATATCTATCTATGATGTGGTGACGGCCGTAGAATTTCTGAAGGGACGAAAGTAACAACGGTTGAACATATCCCTGACTCAGCAGATTTTGTGACAGTGTTTTTGCTCTTTCCACGAAGTCACTGTATGAACTGCAAGCTCTACAGTAACGAATTAATTGTGAAATATACACTCTATATGCTTGGGAGGTAACTATGTTGCTGCAGATATAGATCATTTGTACAAATGTATGTCTTAAAATGCATTGACTAGTATCGTATATCTTTAAAACGATGTGACTTTCGTAATAGTTCATATGTACCGAAGTCACTACTTTCAGATGTTTTTATATGAATAATATTCCATCTGTTGTAATTCATGACGATTTCAAATTCGGAGAAATAGCTTAGATTGGATTTTTTTTTGTTTTATTTGAAAATAAAGAAATTTTGTTCATATCAAATCAGAATTGCAAGATCTAATATAATGTTTATGAAACTATAGATCCGTCAGTAGTATTTCGAATAAAATATTTTGTTCCTGTTTAAGGTAAACTTGGACCTAGGGCCATTGCTTAGGAAAACAGTAGCCCTATCAAACAACGGACAATGGAGATATTTGAGAGATCATATATCTGAAATATTCAATCCAAAATGTTTGAAACAGGTAAATTTAAAATAAACTGTTAGTGCACAATATCCGTATTTAAGTTTCCGGGCACAATGAATCACACAATAAAGCAGACCTCGGTGTCTCTTCGTCCTATGTAATTAAATAGACACAAAAGATATTACATGCTAACACTATTGTCGGGATGATTATCATTTATCTTGATTCGTAATTGCAGCAGATTATGTTACTAGTATAATTAAACTTAATATAGTTCCGTGATCTTTGTTTATTTTGACAATAAGTATTGTTTCGTATCTCTTCCTTGTTCCCTGAATAACAGTATATTACATGTCCTATCGTCGGTCATATATCTTTCTTGTGTTCATCTAATTTTGTTTCATATCTCATGTCTGTGTCTTCCTGGAATCCTGAGTAACAGTGTTTTTATGTCCTATCTATACTAGATATTGTGTATTTGTTTTAAATGCACCACAGAATAAATGTTATTGAAAAAAAATAAAAAATAAAAGAGCAACACTTTAACGTCATGATGTAATGTATCCATCTAAATAAATATACAGATTTTTCAGACAGATTTTTCGAAAGAAGATGAAGGTTACCTATCAAAGCTTTCTGTCATTCATTCTTGTATTTGTTTGAACCACTTTGATCAGCTTCATCCATGCTTACCCTTCCGGATCACCTGATGATACCTCAGTTTTTATAGGGGTTCACACTGCTAGTACTTTAGTTGTGAGGCGTTCTTGTTCATTTTTATTTGTTTTGTCTTTGTAATACTGTCTCAATTCGTGTTGGATTTAAATTGCCGTGATTTTGAATTTATGATTTTAGAATCCCCCCTTTCCTTGTTCTTGCTTCGGTATTCGTTTGCCGATGTATTTGATACAAGGGATGCTTCAGATAAAAGCAACACAAGGATGACTAACTATTCTGTTTGTCCAATATACAACCCAATTAGGGAATATTGTCTGGAAATTATTTTTTCATAAAAAATTGTAGGCCTGGGTTATTTTGAATCACTTTTGCGATTGTCACGACAAATTTTTTTATGTTATCATCATAATACAGATCGCACATATTGGAAAAAAACATCATTGAGAATGTTCAAAATTTGTTACTAAACTAACACATACCACTTCATTTTTTTTGTGTTTGACGGGTGTGTACATCTAATATTTTTCATATCGTATTTCCATATCTTCATTGTGTTCTGAATAACAGTAGTTTCAAAATTGGTTCCTTTTTCTTTGTTTGCCTTGATTGTTCTTTTCATTTCATTTGTGTGTCGTCTTTTGTCACCATTTTTGAGTTTTCAATTTCTAAATTAAGTCATCTTGTTCTGGTATACCCTTGCAGGAAGATCAATTGTTCAGAGAGAACTATTCAGACAGAACTTAAATGCAATCATATTGTGGTATCAACATCTCTTCCGTCCAAGTTTCAGGATAGTTTTATTTGATTAAATAGTAAGCATTCATAGAATAACATTAACTTGTTTGTTTAAACGTTTAAAGGAATCGCCAAAAAGGAACCGATCAGTGAAAACGTATTGTGGTTTCAACATCTCTGCCGTTCTAGTTTAAATATATTTAAAAAAAAAAGTAAGCAATTAATGACCAGCATTAACTAGCTTTTAAAAGTAAGCCTTCGTACTTAGGCATCCCTATTTGGAGTCAGTAAAAAAAATTCAATAAGTAAACTAAAAAATGAAATAATTTTGAATAACGTTTAATTCCAAATATGATTCAAAATATATAGATATCAAAGAAGATCTTACAGTCAACTGCACATCTGGTCACAAATATTGAAGAAAAGCTGAAGCACGAGAAAGATTTTGACTTTCACGAGTAAGTAATTATGAATAAAGAAGCAAAAACAAGCAGGTCATCTTTGCTAGCAAGGAATTTCGATTCGCTCCTCTCTCTTCATACTTGGCAGATCATGCCCCATTTTTGGAGATACAAGGTTCAGATTATCTCCCTTTGAAGTAAAAGTTTCAGTATGATTCATTGTAAAAATAAAAGATTATCTATGATATCTAATAATGTGACTATTAAAAATATTTTTAACTTAAGCAAAATGAGCCCTGAAAAGTAAAGAAACAATACAAATTGTTATTTATTTTTCAAAACACACCATATTTAAAGTTTTTTGTCACGATATATATTTTAAAATATGAATTAAAGAATTCTGATTAGATGCAGTTAAGCTGTAACCGATCAAAACTGCTGATTTGAGACTTCAGAAATCCAGCTTGATCTGCCTAGGGTGAAAAGGAGAGCATTGGATCTTTACTCTTGGCTAGCTAAGATGTAAGTGGACATACTATGAAGAATTGTATCAAAGCATATGTGTGAGATGAGGAGAGAGGGGGAGAGACAGGGATGGTTGTTCTGTGAATACCATCAGAGTTTATAATGACTTTACCATAGTCTGACCAAAAGCTGCTAATTGGTAGTTAAAATAAAAAGTTATGCTACATTTTACAGCCAACGTTTCAAACGACACATTTTTTCTTCACATTCGGTGCTTAAGTTTGATACCCCAGTACCATATGTTACAACATGTGTACCTGTTTGAAGTAGTATTATGTATTGTCTTACCGTTTGTTTCTTTTTTTTATAACATCATTCTGTTGGTACGTGGTCATTATTTATCAGCATTTCACTCTAAAGGGTATAAATTCATTTTTTTCAATATATATGTATTACAGGCTCTGCCTTTCCTTTTCTGTTGATTCACTGTGCAATAGTTTGTTTGGATACAACACCAATTCATATAAAGATAAAGATGATATTTTAGTTAATATGATAAAGAAAGGATGGTCGGCTGGAACTGTGGGAATAGCACGCCCAGCACTGGCATGTGGTAAGTTTTTAGAGTCTTTGATATTTTTCAAATTCCAGGCAAATCAGTAAGAGACATGCAGTAGCAGGTTACACGCGACACGCAATTGTCTGTGAAATGAATCTGAACATAGCAATAAGATTTAAATTTACTTGGAATGTATGCCAATTCGCAAAGTAAAGAACATTCTTGCAGTTGATCTGGCTTCAAAAGGTTTTCATGCGAGAGATCTGGTATATCTTTTGTCATACGTTTGTAAAGACTTTGTCTCATGTGCATTTACTCTATATCATTTCATTGCATCTATAGTTTTTCTTTTTCACCTTTTTATAAATGGAAAAAAAATATGTTCATGGAAGACTAAATTGATGGAAGACCAGTCAAAACTTTGTGATGAATATGCAGCATACTTTGCAAAAATCATTGTAGCTTTCTTTACCTATAGACTTCTAGTTTTCTTATGAATAAAAAATAAAAATTATATTTTCAGCCATTTTTCCAGCTTTAATGACAGTATTTTCAAAATGTCAATACGATGCTATACCATCTGATGTTAGAGATTACTTAACAAAACTGGTCACTAAACATATGATGAAGCGACATACGGAAGGAGTGAGTAAAATTTTTAACACCTTTCAATGAATTTGGATTCTTGAAAAATCTGATTTGTGAGATTCAAACAATTAGAGTTGCCTATGAAACGTAACTACTATGTTATGATAGTACATACTCTAATACCATGGTCATCTTTTAACATGTATAATCTTGATTTTTTTATACTTCTTTAACTCTTTCCCCATTTTGGCCCCTTAAAGTTTTTGTTGTAACAGCTCAATTGCTATGATTTAATTTTATTTCATATTTCTTTTGCAAGGATCACGATAATATGTAATGGAATTTGAGACACAGCACCGTTTAGGGCTAAATTCATACATGTTATCGTGTACTTGATCTTAATAAATTTCCAAATGAATACCGAAGCAAGAGCTAAATCATACATTGAATCATAACATTGTAAAAAATGAATCAAACCCAAACACTAATCTTCCTTAAAATTTTCATGACCATTTACATAATGGATTAACCCTCTTCTTTAATCGGTTCAATTAAAAGCCTTAATTTTAAGTTGTCTTTATCGAAAACTTAGAAAGGAGGTTGAAATATGTATCACTATATTCAGGCTGATGTCCTTTAATAAAATAAAAAAAAGATAACATGATACATCTTCAATGACAGACAAAAGACGAACTCGGGATAGCCGGACTTGGCACCGGCATTTGCAAAAGCCAGCGGTAGGGTGAAAACGGTGTATTGGTACCCACACCTTCCTTTTCTTTATCCTGTTTCCCTATAGTATAATAATGAACATATCATCAAAAACCAATACAGGTAGACTACTTATTAAAACTGTTTCGCATAAAAAGTTAATCTTTCCTAAATATCTTTTTGATTATGACTTGCTTTTAATTTTCTAAATAATATAATTAAAAAAATTCCCTTAACTTAAATGACCCATGCACCCCAAAATTGCGCTTAATGATGTAAAATTTTTAACGCCATTATAATCATACACGATGTTTTTTTGCAACTAAGATCGATTTTCTTTTCTTTTTAGGATCAAAATGATATGTTGAGTTTCATAATGGGTGCTTGTAGAAGGAATTCTGTTGTCGATAATCAAAACAATACAGCAAGAACAGCGAACAATATGTCTTCAAGTAAGATTTTACTAAAAACAATTTATGTCTAAAAATAATTTACAAAGGGACTGGAATTTATAATATCATTGATATTTGTAAGACCAAAAGATGTAAATTAAGCTTATTTCGATTCTAATATGACAGAAAATGGAATTTTCCATTCTGAAGCGACTTAAGAGAAGGTGTGTTTCCCACCTCCATTGCTGTCTGTGTCTATGACGTCAGAGTACACAATCTGACATTTTCAAACAAATGCAAGTTCAAAATTATAATCGAAAGCATAACAATACACATTTACGTGTCTGAATGGCAAGATTTAGTTAACTTTATTTCCTTCATAAACTAAGACGAACAAAATAAAAAACATCGTTATTTACTCATATTCCGATACCATTTGCGCATGTGGGAAATATCTGGTTATCGAGTATTAAACTGGTTGACGATTTACAAGAGCCATGTTAGAATAACCAGTCAACCACAAAACAGATGTTTCAACACCAGATTCTACCTGTCTGTGTGACGGGTGTCATATGTAGAGCAGACCAATTGCGGTGCACCTGATGTTACCTCAGCTTTTGTAGGGGTTCACACTGCTAGTGCTTTACTTTGTAGCATTTTTGTTTATTTTTATTTATTTGTTTTGTCTTTGTCCTGCTGTCTAAATTCGTGTTGGATGTGGAGTGCCGTGATTTTTGATTTTGGAGTCCCGGTGTCGCACTTCTAAAAGATAACTATGACCAATTTATGTCCACAGGGTAGTCACCCAGTTGACTACAAAACACTGGCGTAAGAAATGTGCTTTTCAAACAAACAGGCCGAAAGATGATTTGAAGTGTATAAAGATGAAATAATGCCCAGTAGTCAGTACTTCGGTGCTAACCGAAAGCCGATTTTATTTGGAAACTTGCAATATCTAAAATTTCGAAAATTTTGTTGAAAACTAAGGAGTATCTCCCTCATGCAAGCATCTGTCCTTAGCTGATTTTGGCTTTACATTTAAATCATATTTGGTTATTTGCTCTTTATCAGTTTAAAAAATCTTAGAGTTTATGGTCTTCCAATCTTTCGATTTTATCTGCACTGAAGAGACATACGTTGTCGAAATGGCCATGCACAGAAACTAAATTTACAGTAACTTCGGTATTTTGGCATTTCATTTTGATAATGAAAACTAATAATCATCAAAAATGTGTTTTATGAATCAAAAACCACAACTGAAACCACACAGCATTTCCTTATTGACACTCCTCATCACCATTGCCAAAATAGATTTATTTTATTGTTCGTGAATAGTAATGGACAATGTAATTTTAACAAATAAAAAAATGATAAAACAAAACTAAGAAGCCATGATCTAAAGAATAACTTCCTAAAATCACCTTCAAGAATTAGGAAACACTCATTACTTATATGGTACTGGTTTGAACATCTCGATTAGTTGAGATTGATTCCTGACGCAGCACTGCGATCATGAAATAATGGTCAAAATACTTTTACAAACACTATCAGCCACTTCCAAATAGTTTAATTCATTTCGCGTAGCATATATTTGATCTTTATATAAACTTGCCCTCTTCCCTGTACAAGTGTACCCACTGCATTTTTCACTCCTGATTCCTGATATTCAGTTTTTAATTTTTTTCTTAAGTTTTTTTTTTCAAACGTTTATATTTATAATTTAAGGGGTTGTATGCTCGGTCAAAGTTGAGGCAATCTTATTTTCATTGCAATTTTCAGTATGCAAGTGATGCTTTTACAAAATACTCAATTTTATGTTCTGAATTCTTAATTACTCAGACATATCAACCCCGCTTCGAAACTTATAAATCCTACGATTTTATGTCATTTTGAAAAAAAAAAAAACAAAACAAACAAATCCACGATATCCATTAAAATTACGAGTTTTTAAAGTTTATCAATCTTATCATAAAGTAGGAGAAGCTTCCACCCGTAATATAAAGTTTATATGAGGAAGTTATTTTATAAATCGGTGTATAAAAAGTAGATCGTATAATCTCAAATATGCAGTTTAATGTAATTGATTATTCAACCTGAATGCTTCGTTACAATTTAATGGCATAATGCTCACGTCTGATTTTCTAATCCATTTAGATTTGACACCAACGCACCCGAATAAAACTGGATTTTCCTAGCCAGGCCAGACATTTGACAGTATCATTTTAAAAAAAAGTATTTAAGAAAATTTTCAATCCCTTTGTGACTTAGTTTTTCTCTATAACTTAATTTTTTGAATGTTCGATATGTTTGTGAATTTTCAAAATACTAATTGCTTACATAGACCCGACATTTCTATAAGGGAGCACTTCCAACCAGATATCTCATGTGTCACCAGTTGCACTCGAGTTGGAAACGAAAAACCAAAACAACATCAAAAAGTTATAGGTCATATAAAAAATGTAAAAAGAGGGAAAGTGAACAAAAAATGGCTAAAGGTAGAGCTGTTCAAGAGGGAGATTTGAGATAATGGCTAATGTTTTGTATTTTAGGTTATAGATTATCAGAAACAGAAATAGTTGCGAATTGCTTATTCTTTTTCCTGGCTGGGTATGATACAACTGCCAGTACTTTAGTCTTCACACTATACTGTCTCGCTAAACAACCAGACTGTCAAGACAGACTTGTCAAAGAAATAAATAATAATATATCAAATGTAAGTAGCAAAGAAATAAATAATAATGTATCAAATGTAAGTAGCAAAGAAATAAATAATAATAAATCAAATGTAAGTAGCAAAGAAATAAATAATAATATATCAAATGTAAGTATAGTTTCATTATTGATTATAAACAGTATCTCTGAATTTGGTAAATGATAGTTACCAAAGCCTTCAGAATACCTTGAAAGTAAAGCCATAGAACTCTCTTTAGCTCTAATAAAATGTGAACATAAAAGTATGATTATATATTTAATAAAAAATAATTTGAAAAAGGACATTTATGCCTTTATTTCTGAATATGGAACTTTTTACTATTCAGTTTAAAAAATGGGTCTAGGATTTTGAGCGACTTGTAATTATTCTTATGTATGACAAGTATGACAAGTCATATGAATGTCTGTGGCAAGATATGAATCCGTATTCCAGTCAGAAACCCGATCCATGAAGCGCTGTTCCATTGCTTTTTACCATGTATTTGTAGAGGCTTTGTCTCATGCGCATTAACTCCTTATACTTTTATCAATAATTTAAGACTGGAATTCATTTTTCATGTGGTGTGGAGTCAGTATAAAAAGATTCAGCATTCTATAGATGAATGTTCTTCATATATTTCAGTTATGTTGTAATATCACAATTGATACACTATCATACTTTAAAATTTAGTGTTTTACTTTTTTTGTAATTCCCAAGTAATATTCTGACCACCTATTTATAGTGCCCACATCTTAAAATTTTACTATGTCAAGTTTCCTTGCAATTGATTCGATGAGTCCCATGTGGTTGGTTTTTTATGTTGTGATCGCCTTCTGTTAGTATTTTTGTCAGGCAACGGATACCAGCATTTGTAACTAAATTTTTCCAGTCAATTGTACGTTTGTTGATGACCATGGGTAAACAGAAATATAGAAGTAGCTTTGTTTGACATTTAGCAATGATTCCCATCTCAAACAGTTACTAGGGGCCGATTTGAACTAACTATGTGGTATGAACAAAACTCCTTTTTGTTGACCTCGTGGTGACTGCAAAATTTAGACAACAATGAAATGTTCTTCCGTTGCTTTTTACCATGTATTTGTATGGAGTTTGTCTCGTGTACGTTTAGTTCATGTCATTTCATTTGTAATGCAATGGTTATCGAATGCACCCTTGTATGTTGAGAAGAACAGTTGTTCAACTCTTTCGGTTACTCTTCAAATTCAGAATGAAAATTCTTATTAGTTTATGATAACTCTATAATCCTAAAAGAACACTCAAGTACTGAAATTGTACTCTGTGTTTGTTGATGCAGAATTGTAATTCTGAATTTATTGATATTCACGTGATAGCATATCAATAAAAGGATGAATTAAAATATGGTTTGGTTTGACAACATTTTCTTATAATTTGTACTGTTTGACAACATTTCAATATTTCTGACCAGTAAACGTTTTTACTATTCATCGTCGAAACCGAAAACGAAACCAGCATATACAGAATTAATTGTGTTTGCAATGTTAAATCATTGTTAAACTGTTTAATTAGTTCAATTGAATAGCTTTCTTTTTGAAATCTCTATTGGTATTTTGATTGTTAATCAATACAATGTAGTAGAAGTAATATGGAATTCTTTTTCTATTGTTACACAATTTCTTTTGTTTGTCCTTTTTCATCCTTTATGACATTTATCGTTTTTATACGTCCGAAAAAAGTTTCGGCGCTGGCGTCGTTGTCTCGGTCGGCGTCTGTGAACAGCATAACTTTGGTTCTAGTGGAGGATCATTATATATTTTAGTATAACGTTTCTTTGCCCAAACGTAAGCTGAGGTTCTAATTGTGGAATCCTGGTCCCACCAATTTCAGACAAAATTGTCTTTTAATAGCATGGGTTCTAGGAAACGGGCCGTTATCAAATTTTAGTACACTGTTATGTTAGTACACGCGTTATCTTATTGTACTACTTTTTGGATCATAACCGAACCTATTTCAGAAAAAAGACCAAAAGGGTTTTTTGGTCTTTTATTGTAAAATCTTTCTTATGTATTGTATTTCAATTAGGTTTCCTTCTGTTTTCGTAAGAAAATTTCCAATCTGGAGAATGCAACGACTTTTAATGTCGTATGTAAGGTTCGTGAATTAAATGTATGGCACGCAATATTCACAAAAATGCGGAATGCCTAGTAAAACTAGGGTCTCTATGCGAAATGTCAGGTATTTCAGGTCTTTTGCACGAAAGCTGAAGTTTTCGTTTGGAATGCATAGTACATTGTAAAATACCTGGTATTTCGCACGACATCTGCTGTTTTCCATCGCCATCAAACGGAAACTATGGTTTTTGTACGGAAACTGCAGTTTCCGATTTGAACTGGAATTGACCGCAAATTATAGTTTCAGACATGAGAAACGGAAATTGCAATTAGTTGTTTAAAGTTCATCCAATTAGAAACGGAAACCGATATTCAGAATTTATTCGATTCAATCAAAATATAGCGTATGATTTTCTTTTTTATTCAAACATCGTAAATTTTGTCAGTTATATATAATATGACGTGACTGAAACACTTTGTGTTCACACCCGTGGTAAAATCGTAATATATTTGTTCTTCTCCAAAATCACCCACACGTAAATGAGTAATTGCAGCTACATATCACGATTTTTTATATTTTAATTTTGTTTTGTATTATTGACTGTTGCCATGTCAACATAAAATAAATGCTAAAATCTGTATTTTTCATACTAAATAATATAATTTTTGTATACATTTCTGTATGTTGAATACGTCATTACTTGTCTTTACCTATAAGAGTGCTCCACTTCAAAACATACATTGTTTTGATATATCAGAATCGAAATAATTCATGAGAGCTTGAATATATATTGATTTTACCACGGGTTGGCCCTTTATGCCAATATTTAACCCCTCGCTGAAGCTCAGTGTAAAATATTTTGCATAAAGGGCCAATCCGTGGTGAAATCAGTATATATTCAATTACTTCTTTTTAAATCAAATAGACTGGTGCTTGTATTTGCGAACGAACAATTGATTCGCAGGTCATGAGCAGATTTGTCTCGACTATCTAAGTTTACCTTAACATTTGTAAATTTCGCCGATTTGGACTTACATTTAAAATTTAATTTAATTTAACAAACCACTGGCATTTTTTCACAATTAGATTTATAGTCTGCGGTTTAATTCAAACTTTATTCAGTTTTTGAAAATTTTGTTTCATCACATCCTTTTGCAAAAGTTCTATATGTTGCCATATTTTACGAAAGGATATAGAGTAAATGAACATGAGACCATAACACATATGTTTACTCCAACTGCAATACAAATTTTATGAATTTTAGAATAAACAAGGCTTTCACTAGTGCCGGTACCAAGTCAGAATATCCCTAGTTCTTTTCGTTGGTAAGGTTTGTCTTTCTTGTGTAATTCCCTAGCAGATTGTTGCTTATAATTGTAATTTTCAGGTATTGCAGATGTTTCCTGTTATATTGAATAAAAAAGATAACACTGACAATGGCTGAAAAACACAGTCACATACCAAAATGTACCAAGGAACTGTACAAGAAAAAAAGCAAAAACAAGCGTAAACAACGATAGGAATTCGGGACAGTCGGACTTGGTATCGGCACTAGCAAAAGCTAGCGGTAGGGTTAAACCGGTTTATGGATATCCAAACCTCCCCTTTCTCTGTCCTTTTTTATTTCATTTATATGTTTGCAATATAGAAATTTCCTCAATTTTAGCATAAATAAGGTATGAAAAGCAAGATTTTTCATTCTGTCTAATTTGGTTTTGGTTTCGATTTCGTTCTCGGTTTCGGATTCGGTTTCGGTTTGGGCAATGAATAGTAAAAATGTCTATTTATATTGGCGCGGCCTGACTAAAGAATAATATTGCAAGAAAAAATGTTTAAACTTTTCACCTAAAACATTTTACTGTCATCAATTAATGTCGATAGTGTCCATAATGTTTTAGTTGCTACTCAAAGGTATTAAATTAAATGTAATTATATGTCTCTGGCTAAAGGTTAAAAAAAATGAACATATGCCTCACCTAAAAAGGATATAAGACAAAATTTTCATTTGATCAATGCATATTCGTAGTGTTAATGTAACTATCTTAATTTTTCTTTAAAACTCGAAGTGCTCTATACTTACGTCATATTTTCTTCATAATATATGACAGAAAAATAGACTCTCATTTTATTTCAAGAAACACAGAACTACCATTGCACTGTTTTAGTATTGTTGCAAATGACTATTCCAAAAATGTCTTAATATACACATCGCCGTTATTTCATACGAGGAGAGTTGAAATCATAAGAAGAAAAGATATTGGTTAGAACACATCAAATAGTTCAATAACTTCCAAATTGTTTGCGTATCCATACCACCATAGCACGGATAAAGTGTATTTCCCAGATACTGAGTGTTGTTTGGCTCTCATTCATACCAAATAAAGCAAAATTTTTCAGACGTTAATTATTGAACTTTTTTGTATTTTCCCTAGGTACATTCACTTGATGATGAAGACGTAAATAGCCTAGAATATTTAGATATGGTATTGAATGAATCAATGAGGGTATTCCCTACATATTTGAGGTATGTGATTTAATACTTTGTAGTTTTAATTAGTGCTATAACATCAAGCTAAAGGTGACAGGCATTTGCTGAGGGTTGTTGATGGTAATTCGTGATGCCTTATTTAGTGCATGATATCTGCATATCTACAAACAATAGTGCATTAGTTGTACATGCAGCCCTAAATATAAAATCATGGGGATGATAGAAAAAGAAATTAAATTCTCAAAAAGACGGAGTGCATATCAGAGTCGGTTATATTTTATTATTTCTTGTTTGTACAATCAACAAATTATTGACCAATGCAACAATGAAGAATATGGACTAATAGCTGTTTTACAACAAAGTTTGATATATGTTATCTCACTCGTGCATAGTTCTGTCCTTAGCTAAATTTTGGTTTTTCTATTTAGATCCCTTTTTTGTTATGTGTTCTCTATCAGTTTTAACATGTTTTTGGCTAATGGACTTACAAATGTTTTCGTTAGATCTGCACTGATGAGATATAAATTGTCGAAATGCGCATATGCAGAAAATAAATTAACAGTGATTTCGGTATTTTGTCATTTCCGACTCAATGTACAAAGTAGGATTTTTAGATTTTGGTTATCGTGACAAACACTATTTGATCTTAAAGGAGGTTCGCTCCTCAATTTTTTGGGATTTCTGTCAGATTTTCGGAATTCTATGGTTTTATCCATTTAATAGCATTATATTTTTTTGCACATGGACCCCCTAATTTTTTCCTATAATTTCATTTTATACATTTTTATGAGTATTCTGTAAAAATTTTATTAAACTTTATTTATTCTGTCACATCCATTCGTGGTCAAACTTTGCTAATATTAATCCTATGAAAAATCCGAGGAGTTCAGTTTCCCGCGAAATTTTCAATACTTAAATCTCAAAACTGAGATCAACAACCTATCATTTTTTTTCACTTATATTACTTTTTTAGCTCACCTGGCCAAAGGCCATGTGAGCTTTTGCCATCCCTCGGCGTCCGTCGTCCGTCGTCCGTCCATTAACTTTTATTCAAAAATCTTCTTCTCTGAAACTGCTGGGCCAATACTTACCAAACTTGGCCTGAATCATCACCAGGATATGCACTTTCAAGTTTGTGATTTTTATGTCCGTAGACCAAACAACATGGCCGCTGTTACTAAAAATAGAACATAGGGGTAAATTGCTGTTTTTGGCAAATAACTTCAAAACCGTTGCAGATATCAAAAATCTGACATGAGTAGAATTGTTCAGAATTTCGAGATCTATCTGCCCTGCAATTTTGAAGAAAATCGGAAAAACCGTCTTAGAGTTATAGCCCTTTTTCCGTAAAATTTTCAAAATTTATGCGTTCTTTATTTTTTATTTCAAAAACTGTAACAGATAGAGGTGAAGTGCAAATTTGAAAAATGTTCAGCATATCAAGATCTACATACTCTGAAATTATGAAGAAAATCCAACTGCCTTTGATGTAGTTATTGACTTTTTTCACGAAAAAAAAAAGAAATTCAATGCCATATGGTTATGGGTTATTTCCCTTTGAATTCTGCTTTCAAATCTTCTTTGGTTTACTTTTCTCTTTTAAATTTTAGAGAAATACCCTGCTATCACTTTATTACAAATATTTATTTGTTACATAATCAAGAGCAAAAAAGTGTTTTTGTACAAATTTTTACATTTTTTTGCAAAAATACTTTCATAAACTATACTTATTTCACAATTTAATAATAATTGTATATAATTGTATTGTTTCATTTAGTTATGATTATATACCCACAATGCAAACATCCTTGTCAGTTAATATTGAAGTTCCATCTTAGCTTCAATGCCTGTATAACTTTACAGCTGACCTGTATGGCAATGCCATGGTGATTTTCAAAATGGCCGCCAAAAAACGCCGGGAAAATTCAACATTGTCCGATTTCAATGAAATTTGGTTTCCAAATAGATATTGATATTGCGATTTCAAAACCTGTGTTGAAAATTGTTCGTTGACCGCCATTTTAAAATGGCTGCCACAAAAGGCGGGAAAATTCAACATTGTCCGATTTCAATGAAATTTGGTAGACTGACTAGTGCTGCCCCCTGGCTCACTACGCTTTCCTTTGTTACGCTCAAGGGACAGATGAAGACAAATCGAAAAAGAGGAAATTCCACTGTATGACGTCACAATGTCAAAAACAAACAAGACAACTAATTTCAAATAAAACAGAAAAATAGTAACCGGATTTAAATAAACTTATTTGTTACAAAGTATTTTAATCTAATTTGTTTCTTTTTTTAACTTTCTGTAAGGCCTTTCAGTTGCGACGATGCAAGTTGTTTACCTTGGATATGACCGGAAGTAATGAAGGGTTTTCCCCCAGAAGTTATTTTTAAATATAGAAGAACCAATCAAAAAGAGTTTTGTATACAAGCCAATGAAATCAAAAGATACAATTGTTTTTCGGTCGGTTGTCTATATCTGTCTCTATATCCGTTAGATTCGACGGATTTGAGACAGGCTCGTCAGTCTATGAAATTTGGTTTCCAAATAGGTTTTGATGTTGCATCTTCAAAACTGATGTTAAAAATTGTTCGTTGACCGCCATTTTCAAAATGGCCGCCAAAAAAGGCGGGAAATTCAACATTGTCTAATTTCAATGAAATTTGGTTTCCAAATAGATATTTATATTGCGACTTCAAAACCTGTGTTGAAAATTGTTCGTTGACCGCCATTTTAAAATGGCCGCCACAAAAGGCGGGAAAATTCAACATTGTCCGATGTTAATGAAATTTTGGTTTCCAAATAGGTTTTGATGTTGCATCTTCAAAACTGATGTTAAAAATTGTTCGTGGACCGCCATTTTCAAAATGGCCGCCAAAAAGGGCAGGAAAATTCAACATTGTCCGATTTCAATAAAATTTGGTTTCCAAATAGGTATTGATGTTGCGACTTCAAAACTGATGTTAAGAATTGTTTGTTGACCGCCATTTTCAAAATGGCCGCTAAAAAGGCGGGAAACTTTAATATTGTCCGATTTCAATGAAATTTGGTTTCTAAATAGGTATTGATGTCGCAACTTTCCTCTGAAACTACCAAGCCAAATTGAACCAAACTTGGTCACAATAGTCCTTGGGTGGTCCCCTTTAAAGTTTGTGATTTTTACGTACTTACCTCATTCAAGATGGCCGCCAGCGTGGAACATAGTTTAACATAGGGACTCTATGGGAAATGCATTCAAATGTCTTCTCCTCTGAACCTACTGAGCCAATTGGAACCAAACTTGGTTACAATTGACTTTGGGTGATCCCTTCCAAAGTTTGTGATTTGTAGTTTGTACCTCATCCAAGAATGAAAAATGTAACATCTGCTGAAGTGATTTATAGTATGAATGGGTGGTCTACAGGTGACAATAAATAAAACCAGTGACCAGGTGAGCGATACGGGCTCATGTGAGCCTCTAGTTTAAATTTTCTTACAAAAAATCATATTTATTTGAAATCCTATTTATTTTCAAATAGAGTAGCGAACCCCCTTAAACAATATCTGATAATCATTTTCATTTATTAGTTTGGCAGTATTTCGGGTGACTGTATATATTAAGATTCAAAAAATTAAGTTTTCCTGGTATCTGTAAGAAGGATCTGTCTACCGCATCCTGGTATTAGTTTGGCTGTACTAAGACTGAAGTATATAAAACAAATTCTCAAAACTTAATCATTTTGGCAATTTGTTGGTTTGTTTCATGAAAGTCTTATTTGTATGAATTAAGACAGAGAATTAATTCTAAACTCTAAACATCTAATTTGATTACTTTGCATGAAGCGATTGTCATTTTTCACAAAAATAACTATGCTGACAAATTATGTGACATCAATTTAGTTAAATATTCATGTGTCCAATTTAACATATTTTACATTTCTTATGTAGGCGAAACTTTTTCTTTGATTGACAAATATATGAAGGGACATTGAATCATTCATTCTCATTTAAATACATGTAGAGTTCAAGTTAATCATGACAATAATATGTGATAGCAGTGTTTAAGTCTGATACATCTCGTTCTCAAAAGGCATGATGAAATTCGAGGTTGTGCTTTTTATATGATTTGCATAAACAGAACATATGTTTCTATCATAAAAAAAGAAGTCATACGTTGATATCTATAAGAAACGCCCATATATTTGAGAGGTAATTCTAAATTCGTAGAAACGCCTCAAATTGTTTTTAATTTTTTTGAGTTTCTTGGAAAACGACTTTAAAAAGTTATATATTTTCGGCATGTCGGGTTCGAAGTAGCTTCACCAGAGCAATGAAACAGGTATGCCTACGATGATATACATTACACCACTGAATTTTGATTACAGAAGTTCTTTTTTTCATAAATACTTGAACGCAATAAGACTTTTTGTAATATGGTTGTTCACACTGCAATGAAATTTACTGTTTTTTTATGCAACATCGGTATTTTTTGTATTTTGAACCTTTGGGCCGATGCCACTGCTGGTGGACCAGAGGTCCCCGAGGGTATTCGAAAGACCGATAGTCAGACTTGTCTGACATGAAAATTTTACCTTGCTTGTTATAGAAATTTACTGTTTGTATCAAAATTCTAACCACTTAAAAATACTGAGGCTTCATTCCGAGCATGGCACTCGGTAGATGTCCTTGGTACTGGCTTTGGCTTCCTATTTCGATTTTTTTGGTAATGCGTACTTCTTTTTTGACAACTTTTGGATTATGGCTTTCCATATTATTTGATATTAATGCTGCTGATGAGAGGTAACTCCTTGAAACACGTGTACAGCATAATGAAATTTACTGTTTTTTATGCAACATCGGTATTTTTTGTATTTTGAACCATTGGGCCGATGCCACTGCTGGTGGACCAGAGGTCCCCGAGGGTATTCACAATATTTTACGAAAGGATATGGAGTAAATGAACATGAGACAATAACACATATGTTAACTCCAACTGCAATAATTTTAATGTGCTGTATGGCCATTTCGGAAATTTTTTATTCCTCATCAGCAGCACTAGAATCCAAACAAAGGAAATCCATAATTTCAAAAAAATGTTTAAATGCATAAAACCAACTTTTGGATTATGGCTTTCCATATTATTTGATATTAATGCTGCTGATGAAAGGTAACTCCTTGAAACACGTGCACAGCATAATGTATTAACTGTTTTTTATGCAACATCGGTATTTTTTGTATACTAAGTATGTTATTGACCAAACCACATACTTTACAAAAGAAACATAGAACTGACCGGTATCAACTATAACACGGATTGCTTTTTCTGCACTCGTTATTAGTTAAGTTCCTTGGCCGAGAGGAAATATATCAGTGTAACAGTCGATAGTGTTTTTTTTTACAATTGAACTGAATTTATTACTTAGGGACCGACCATTTAACCTGAAAGGGGGGGGGGG
>MJUU01055200.1:32978-46897 GCA_002080025.1 Modiolus philippinarum | reverse complement strand
CCCCCCCCCCCCCTTCAAGTTAAATGGTCGGTCCCTTAATTAAGTATGCAGACTGTATGTAAACAATAATTTGTTTCCAAACAGAATTGAAATCGGACACAATATTTCTATATTTACATTTATGGTTTTTACATTGTGAACCCCACATGGAAACAATACCATCAAATAAGCTGCGATTATTGATAGATTTCTTATTTAAAAAGCACGAACCGTGGCCGAAAAAAATATGAAAGCGTTAGATAAGAAGGTAAATCTGATTCGGCTTCGATTCATGGGGAATCAAATCAAAAGGATGGCAACTTTAACCCTAAAGGAAACATACGTTGTATTTGAGATGTATTTGAGATGTGTCATAAAAAATTTCAGAATAATCCTGATAAACAAAAAAAAATAAACTTGTTGAAGAAATAGTTTAAATTGTATTCATTAACATATTTTTTTTTGACATTCAACCACAGAGGTGGCAGTAGAATACCGAAGGAACAAAACACTACATAAACCAACTCTAGAGAAAAGGAAAAAGCAGGAATACCAGAAGACTGAAGACCAAAGACACTTCACACTTACAAAACACACGAACACTAAATAAAACACTCAAACCTAAAGTACTAACAGTGTGAACTTTCGAGAACCAGAGTGACATCAGGTGCTCCGAAAGGTAAGCTTGTCCTGCTATGCATACAGCACAGTGAGGCATCCGATGGTGAAATAAGATGTTCCGGAAGGGTAAGCATGTCCTGATCTGTATACTGCACCTGTCACACTGTCAGTAGGTCAATCGAGTGCAAAGTCAGAATAGGCTATATCAAATCCGGTAAGACGTGAATCTAACTGAAAATAGTCGTTTTCATTTATGGCACCGACAGTTAATATCTATCTATGATGTTGTGGTGACGGCCATAGAATTTTCGAAATGAGTTTATTTGATTATAAAATGAAATTCACTGACCAAAATTGTTTCAATGATAATATTTAAGATTTGGTAGAGCCGTTGAAGAAGATGTAATCATCAAAGGTACGCAGTTTAGTAAAGGAAGTGAAGTGTCTTTCCCAATATATGCTATTCATAGAAATCCAGATATTTATCCAGAGCCTGAGAAATTTGATCCAGACAGGTACATAATTAGTTTTCTTATAAATGTTCAATATTGTCTTATTTTTCTATGCAGTGAATAATATAGTAGATAAAGCGACTTCAAAAATGTTGTACAATGCAACTAGCACATGAATTGATAAGTATTTGTATTGTTGATAACAAATAATTGCTGTAAGGTGTGCTTATTTTATTTGGAGAATTAAAGAGAAAATTGGGGTAATAACAAAATTACCGAACAAGAGCCGAAGTCCATGAGACAAAAAAAACAAATTAGGTGTAAATCACCGGGACAATAGTCGACCGTGATGGTCCTGACTTGGTACAGGTATTTTAAAAGAAATGGTGGGTTAAATCGGTTTTATGGCATGCCATTCCCCCTTCCATTACGATAGTGTCTGGTAGAAACTCAACAGCAATTGCCTTTGAAAGGTCGTAGACATTTAAATGAAATGATCATCCCAGTACTAAGTAAAAATTTAAGTAAACCAACAAGACGTAGAAACATCAAATTTAATTAATATAAGAAAACAAAAGCAAGAAAAAGATGGAGAAAATATAAAATTAGAACCAAGCATTGACGACTTCCATAATCCGAAGACTAAAGTCAGGTGCCCGGAGGAGTAATCATACAGAGGTAAACCGTCAAGTTTACCTATTACTTGTGCAATTTGTCTTTTACATTTATTTAACTATGATTTATTGAATTTGAATGTTAATGAGAAACATTATGTTGAAATCTATAATCACACTCTTCTTTTTATTTTTATAATTTCAGATTTACTGAACAAAACATATCCAGGAGACATCCACTAGCATTTATTCCATTTGGTGTAGGAAAAAGGAACTGTTTTCCCCAAACTTATGCTAAATTGACAATTAAAATGACTCTTGTTTCTTTACTTCATAAATTTAGATTTTCCCTCAGCAACTCACAAAAGGTGAGTATTATTTCATTACACAAAATGTTTTGAAATGAAACATGTTTCAAGGAAGGTAATGTGTGCGTTATTAAAAGAAAGTTAGGACATGCAAATTGGGATTATTTAAAATCAATTAAAGCTACTGATATTCAATTCTGAAACAGTAGTTCCAAAATTAGTTACTATACAAGACAAATTTGACAACAGAAACATGAAAAATTGAAACAGCTATCAATTACAGCCAAAATCGAAATACTACACATAGAGGATTGTGGAAATATCCGTAAGTGTCAATGTTTTGATTTTTGCCACGATTTTAAGCACTCTTTTCTTACAATATTTGTAATTTTCTTAAATAGACGTCCAAAAATAACGAACATAAGGAACATAGGGAAAAACAGAAACACTATCAAAATATTGATCTATGATAGTTTTTGTGTTTGAAATTTATTTTGCATCCACAATTAAATATTTAAGCAAATAGGGTCTGTAAGTCTCGTCATGTGACACCGAGAAATCACGATAAATCTGCAATTTGAAAACGTCTCCCGCCAAAATATCACGTTGTAGGATTATGACGTCCTAATTTTTTGTTTGAAACGTCATATGTTTTTGATATAAATGCAACTTCCGGGTACAAAGTATGTTTCAAAATTTCAAAATTGAACGAGACTTACAGACCCTATAGTCAAACTTATGAAATGGCATAAAATACTAAAAATACTTGGAGATATAGATATTACACAAGAGGAGAACAATGAAATACAATGATGAAACAAAATTAAACACCAACTTTATGAGCCTACAAGAAATAAACTCATTAATTAAATACTAAAATGTCCGCAGAAACTTTTACAGTGACTGTGGTATTGTTATTAACATTACTGAATTATGCCTTTTATTACAATTATCATTCTTTCAGGATCCACCTGAATTGTCCAAGGGATTTTATCTTAGACCAGAAAAGGGATTATGGCTAACTGTGGACAAAAGGATAGATAACAGATAAGTTTGACATATATTCTGTATCTTGTGGTTTATGCCTGAACGTTACTTTTATTAGTAACTGGGAGATTGATGCAACTTAGTCGGACGGTGCTACGGGTTGTTTTGGTATTGACATAAGATATTAGCTTTCAGTTCATTGTAGTATTATATTGTTGATTTAATTTTTCTAGAAATTTTGATTTTAATATGTTTATGGGTCGTGACCATGCAACATGTGTATGTCCCATTTTTATGTAACATTGCACTTGTACATTCTGATTTGAACAGAATATTTCTACCATTAACATTCTGCAACCAGCTAATTTTGGCAGATTTAGGTATATAGCTTTTAAATGTAAAGAAAAGATTTAGAAGATATCATACATACTTATAAGTAATATTTATGTCTCCCTTTCACCGAAGGGAGACATATTGAATAACCCCTAATTCTTCTTCTTCTTCTTCCAATAAAACCTTGTACGGGGCAGAACTTTTTTGACTTAAGGCCTATTGTGTTCATATTTCGTATGTATATGCATTGGGTCGTGGCAGAGTGTCGCATAAAAGAATAAGGTCACTGTGACCTTGACCTTTAATGTCAAGGTCGAAAAATTGATTTTTATTACAGGATTCTTGTACGGGGGCTGAACCTTTTTGTCTCAATCCCTATTGTGTTCATATTTGGTATGTGTATGCATTGAGTCATGGCGCAGTGTCGTGTAAAAGAATATGTAACTGTGACTTTAGCCTTCAATGTCAAGGTAAAAAAAATGATTTTAGCACAGGATTCTTTTACGAGGCAAATTTTTTTTGGTCTCAAGGCCTATTATGTCCATATTTGGTATGTACATGCATTGGGTCATAGTGGAGTGTCACGTAAAAGAATTAGGTCACTGTGACCTCGAATTTCAATGTCAAAGACAAAAAAATTGATTTTTTTATTACAGGATTCTTGTCGTTGACAGAGCTTTTTTTGGCTTAAGGCTTATTGTCTTCATATTTGGTATGTATATGTATTGGGTGGAAAAGAATTGTCACTGTGACCTTGACCTTCAATGTCAATGTAAAAAAAATATTTTTATTACTGGATTCTGGTCTGGGGAAGAACTTTTGTGTCTTAGGGCCTATTGTGTTCATACTTGGTATGTGTATTTATTTTAATATGATGTTATTTTTATCCTTACATGAAACAACGGCAGAAGGAACAAAGGGGTGAAATTCACAAAAATCGAAGTCCAAAGACAGGGCAAAAACGAGAACACAGAAAACAATGACGTTAGACACAAAAACAATGACGCCAGACAGACACAAAGCACAGAACCAGAAACCACAACATTCAGAACAAAGGCACTCACAGTGTGAACTCCAGTGAAACTGAGAGTGACATCAGGTGCTCTGGAAGGGTAAGCATGTCCTGCTCTGTTAACAACATGTTATGAATTGTCTATAAAAAATTTAGAACATCTTGTTTTGATGTGGACTTTATAACAAAGTCATTAATCAAACTCACTCGAAGAACTGACTTGATATTGATTTTGATAAAATCCAGATCAAAAGCAGAATGTCCTATATTCCATATGTGTTTATTTTGAAAAAAAGTATAACTTGTTTGATTTTGATACAAAATGAAGGGGAGACATAAGTTTTAGTGCGCTAAAACAATTCTAGTTATTAATATAAGAAAGATAACAGGAAACACCTACAATGGCCGTAAACCACAATCACATGCCACAATCCACCAGGGAACCGCACGAGAAAAACAATAAAATGACAAAAGACAAACATGGACAACGATAGGAACTCGGGATAGCCGGACTTGGTACCGGCACTAGCAAGAGCTAGCGGTAGGGTTTAACCGGTTTATGGGTACCCCAACCTCCCCTTTCTCTATCCCGTTTCCCTATAGTATAATAAAACATACAAATAAAACCCAATACAGGTAGACTACTAACGCCAAGACCACAATCTTGAGAAGGAAAGAAAAAGACAAAACGTAATTTAGAAAGATAGGTCGAGGAGTGCTCGCCGCTAAACTGCCGGCTAGCTCAAGGAGCCTAGTCTGCTGGTAAAACACTGTCGCACTACGGAATAAAGATCAAACTCAAAACTCCCCGAAGGGTTTGGTAAAGAATTATCATAGATTTCAGTAGACATCGGCAGTATCAGTGAGAGGCCAGTTTACCTGTAATATCTTCAGGTCATTGGATCCCAAAGCCAATTTAACGGAATCCTGAAGAATATCCTGTCAATATCCCCTATTACGTAAAGAATGTAAGTTACGTCCCAGTTTTTCTGGATTTTTTATCAGTTTTTGACATTTTTTAACAACATTTCAATAAAATCGAGGGTGAGAAATGCCCTTAGTAATAAGCTGTTTGCGAGTCGCACCATATTTAGAAATCAAATCTTCATATCTTCTATAAAACTTCTTAAAGGTGTTAATGAATTTATGAAATCTGTAACCTTATTGTAAAAGTTTGGATGTGATAGTAAGGTTACGCTCATTAAAGTCGTCAAGAGTAGAACAGACGCGTGCGAATCGTACTAGTTGTGATATACACACCCCGTATGATGGAGCTACAGGAACGTCGCCATCAAGAAAAGGGAAATTAGTAATTGTGAAATCAAAATCATCCCTTTTATCATAAATTTTAGTTTTAATTTTGCCAGAGTCAATGATGATAGTAAGATCAAGAAATGGGCAGTATTTAGAATCATCGTTTGCTTTATTAAGTTTCAGTTCTTGCGGGTATATGAGGTCGACATAGTCTAAAAACTGGGGATTGTCAATAGTAAGGATATCGTCGATGTACCTGCTGTTATCGTTGAAAATTGAAATAAGTTGATCACTGTTCTGTACGGTTCCATTCTGTAGTTTTTTCATAAAGTCCCGTTCGTAACAGAACAGAAAAAGATCTGCAATGAGAGGTGCACAGTTTGTACCCATGGGAATTCCAATGACCTGTCGATAAACGATGTTGCCAAAACGAACAAAAATATTGTCCAGCAAAAAATTCAGTGCCTTAATCATGTCATCACAAGTCCAGGAACTATGATTATTGTAAATGATATTAGAGAAGAATCCTTGCTTATTATTACAACAAATGAACTGTAGACCAGAAAATTTGAAAGACCATTTAATAAGTTGTCCCAATTTTGATTTAATCAATTTTTATTTAATTAATCTTTTTCTGAGTTTTTATAAATATATGCTTTGGCAATTTAATCTGTAGTTATGAAACAAATTTCCGCCATTTTTTTTTAGATCTTACTCAAAATTTTTGTCATTATTGTAATGTGTGCTCATGATGTTTTTCACATATCTTACCTTTTGTTTGAGCTTATTTTGGAAATCGTACGTACTTTTCTATTTCATTCAAACAGGAGTTACAAATGGTCCCAGAAAAAGAGAGCTTATTAAACTGGTGCCACGCGTGGAGAAGGTCATGCTTACCCTTCTGGAGAACCTGATGATACCTCAGTTTTTTAGGGGTTCACACTGCTAGTGCTTTAGTTTTGTGGCGGTCTTGTCCGTCTTTGTTTATTTGTTTTGTCTTTGTCATGCTATCGTAATTCGTGTTGGATATGAATTGCCGTGATATTTAATTTTGATTTTAATATCCCCCCTTTAATCATTTTTGCTTCGGTGTCCATTTGCCGATGTAGTTAAGTAACAACCTGAACCGAAAAATCTGTATGTTGTTGTAAAGCATGAGAGGTTTGTACATTGCTGGGCTGTTTACAGTACAGCATGAAAGACGTTGTTTCTTTGCCATACTTTTACTTTGTATAGTTGGCATTTGTCATGTCATTATCCGAGCCATTCAGTGAATGTAACAGAAACAATGTCCTTCGCCAAGAGCCAGTTTGAGTTTAGAAAAATAGTTTCTACAACGAGAACTAAGTTGATTATGAAATTTCTCACATGGAGTTAAATAAATTTTGCAAATGTTTAAAAACGAGGCTTGTCGAGTTTTTAAACATTTGAAAATTTACTTTACAAGATGTAAGAAATTTCATAATTAACGTGTTTAAGTTGTAGAAAATGTTGCCCTAATGACATAATGTAAGCACCGAGGATTATATTCCGAATAGATTTGGCGGGAAATTTCACGCGAGTTGTTCTCTCACTAGAGACGAGAAATTTTTTTATCACACCGGTCAGGCGTTGGTTAAATTTGCTAGAAATTAGAGAATAAATATATCTGTCTAATTTGAGATGATACTGGAAGAATTTCCAACTGGATACCGAAGCAACAGCCAAAATCATAAATCCAGAATACTTGGCAAAATAAGGATCACATACAGACAGAGAATGTAAATGACGAAGACAAATTAAACGGAACAATACAAAAGCCACAAAAAGTAAAGCACTAACAATGTGAATCAAAATTAAAATATTTACTGTTATGATCAGATGGTGAAATTAGAAATCACTATCTTTATATGCTTGTCATTTTGTCATTGGCGGAGCTTAGATCGATATCCTGTATTGCTTGGAGATGTTGGTAGGACTTTATATTTCTAGTAAAACTTATGATTGCAAGATTATATTAAACTGTTGTTTCCTTTTTTTCCCTTTTAGCAATATTGTAAAATCCTACTGTATTTATTTTTTTTTGTATGATTTAGAAAGACAATCCACTAATTTATATTGCCATATTTTTTATTTTTGTAGTTTTTTTCCATGAACTAGATTATCCATTTCATTAAGAGTAAAACAATTTATGATTGTATTAATTGTTGTTTCTTAAAAAGAACTTCACTGGTTCAAAAACTGAATAAAAATTTGATCCTGAAACGTGAGGGAATTAACAAGGACGCGTAGTACACTGACTTTCCTGTCCACTAACATACAGTTACAATACACAACCTTGACATAATTGCGTAAACTCTATAATTAAGGATGCATAGATCGAATGCATTTTCTGCTATCCAACCAGTTGTACAAATTTGACAGCCCTAATGTTTACGAACACGTCAAGTCTGATCGACTGAGCATTACTCAGAGAGGAATGTTTCAAGTCTTCAATTCTTCGTGACATACAATTCTGAGAAACATCTGGATATGATCATATGAACTGTGGATACAGGATAATCGCTTTCGATCGTCGTATAAAATGTCCAAAAAAACAAAAAAAAACAAGGATGGTTGTAAGGGACAAGTCAATATCCAATTGTTGAGGTGCAAGAAAATATAGAATGGAAAGAATTAATTAAGTTGCGAATAGATAAAAATTAAGCAAAAATGATCAGATTAACTTCTTCTTTAGGAGTGTGACTGAATGGAGGCGCCTCTTGCGTTTATCATGGTCGTGTGAAGGATTCATTAAAAAAAAATATGGCGAGGATCCAGGCACGTTTGATATTTGCCTCGCCAAACAAATACTGACGCAAAATGCAAAAGACGGAAAATATAGAATCACAATGTTTAATGTATGGCAGTATAAAGCGACATGAAATTATACAACATGACAACATGACATAGGAAGAAACAAAAATGAACAACAACGCCACAAAAACTAAAGCGATAGCAGTGTGAACCCCAGAAAAAATGGAGCTATCATCATGTACTCCGGAAGGGTAGGCATGATCTGCTGTATGTAAGGCATTTTTTTTTACTATCAGCTGATAAAAAAGTTGGGGTAAATAAAAGCTGAACATTTCTTAGACAATAAAGGGCTACGCCGAGCGCAGCATGTCGAATACTGAAATTTGAACAAGTGTAATTCAAAATGAATGAGGACACAGTAAAGAGCTTGATACAGTAATTAAATGGACACAATAAAGAGCTTGAATAAGTTGCAATTTTGGCCTCTTTGGCCCCTTTAGCTCAGAAACGGGAAAAGCTAAGGCAAATTTTGACTTCTGAAAGCTTATATCAAGAGGAATTCAAAGAAAAAAATCCCATCAAAATCCGATGAAAAATAAAGATTTCACATATTTCGAAAATTTTCAATTTTGGCCCCTTTGACCCCTTGTAGCTCGGAAACGGTAAGAGCTACGCGAAATCCGTTGACATATTACTGAACGCTTATATCAAGAGGAATTCAAAGAAAAAAATCCCATCGAAATACGATGAAAAATAAAAATTTCAGGTAATCAACAAATTTGCAATTTTGGCCCCTCATAGCTGGGAAAGGAAACAAGTTACCAAAAATATAAAAGTTGAGCGCTATATTAATCTTTCATAAGGAATCTAATGAAAAAAACTCCATCAAAATCGGACAAAAAATGAAAAAAATAGATTTTTGAGATTTCCCCGATTTTGGACCCATTTATCTCATGAACGGTACATGCGATGTGAAATCTGTTGACAAACTGCTGATTGGAAATTTCCTAAGGAAAAACACTGAAAGAAACCCCATCAAAATCCGATATATAATAAAGATTCTACAGTCAAATATGTGAAAACATCAAATGTAACCCTTTTTGGCCCCTTTTTTAAAAACGGGTGGGGCCCCAATGACTAAAACTATGCAAAGCCTTCCTTTTGTTCCAAGGAACATTGTGTTAAAATTTCATAAGGATTGATCGACTGGAACTTAAGTTATTGCCCAAAAACAAAAGTGTCTACAGACGACGACAACGACAACGACAACGACGACGACGACAACGACGACAGCACCATACCATTATACGACCGCAAAAATTTTTGCGGTCGTATAAAAACCAATTTCAAATCCATGGCACTTGTCCATGCCAACAGCATCATGATATTTTGTCTTCGGACTAATCAAATATAATTTTAAAACTGCATACCCTGGTGGTGATTGAGTCGTGAGGCCAAGTTTGGTTACGATTGCCCCAGCAGTTTCAGAGAATATTTTTGAAATTGTTGACAGACGACGTGCAACAGAGTCAAAGTAATGGCAAAAAATATCGGAGCAAAAAAAAGTGCTAACTTCAATAATGATTTGATTGGACTTTTATTCTAAATACCAAAAATGTCGGAGCACATCTTCAGTGTGTACAATAAGAATGTGCAAATTTCAAAAACATCAGGTAAAAAGTTTCAGCTTCAAATTATGATGATAAAATATTGCTAAACATATAAAGCAGCCACAGCCTGCTAAGCTCAGCTCGTTGCGCAACATTTTCACATATTGAACATGTCAGTAAAAAAGAACAAACTAATCATCCTTCCTACCAGATTCATTTATGCGTGAAATCAATGGCATCCAAAGCTTTCACTGCAGCTGTAATCCAAAAAATGAATCGTGCATACCAATATGGTTGATGTGGTACATGTCAGTCAGCAGAATGGACTTAAACCATTCTTCCTAACCAAGTTCTTCATGCGTAAATGTAGGTCACATACAGCATCCAAAGCATTGCATTACAGTTGTCATCCCAAAATGCATCATGCATACCAATATGGCTGGTGTGGGACATTTTAATCAGCGGGAATGAGCTTTTGCCATTATATCTAACCAAGTCGCTTATTCGTAAAATGTAGGTCAAAAAAAGCATCCAAAATATGCATTGCAGTTGTCATCCTATAGAGTGCATCACACATATCATTACGGTACATGTGGCAAATGTCAGTAAGGGGGAATGGACTTTAACCATTCTACCAAACCGAGTTGCTCCTGTATAAAATTGTAGAATCATGCAGACAGCATCCGAAGCATGCATTGCAGTAGTAATCCCAAAATGCATCATACATACCAATATGCGCGACATGTCAGTAAGAACGTGTGGAACTTTCACGATTCTACCTGACCAAGCCGCTCATGCGTAAAATGTAGAGGGTCAAAACGTACCCAAAATATACATTGCAGTTGGCATCCTAAAATGCATCATACATACGAATATGGTGAATGTGGGACATGTCAGTTAGTAGGATTGGAACCTAACTAAAGTCGTTCATACATAAAATGTAGGTCACAGACAGCATCAAATGCACGCATTGCAGATGTCATACCAAAATGAATCGTACAAAAATGGTTGATGAGGGCCATGCCAAGTAGTAGGAATGGACTTTAACCATTCTACCTCTGTAAGGTGCTTGTGGTAAAATGTAGATGAAAGACATCATCCGAAGCATGCATTGTAGCTGCCATATCAAAATGCATAACGAGTTCTAATATGGTTGATGTGAAAAACGTCAGTAAGCAGGAATGGACTTTATCCACTCTACCTAATCAAATAGTTCATATGTAAAATGTGGGTCACAGACATCTCCATGCATAGCACAATCGTCCAAAAATGCATCATACATACCAATATGAATAATGTTGGACATTTCAGTCAGCGGGAAGGCACCTTAAATATTCTACCTAACCATGTGGCTCATGCGTAAAATGTAGGTCACAGACAGGATCTGAAGCATTCATTGCAATTGTCACCCCAAAATGAATCATACACCACAATATGGTTGATGTTGGAAATGTAAGTAAGCATGAATGTACTTTAACCATTCTACCAAAACAAGTCGCTCATGTGCAAAATGTAGGTCACTCACAGCATCCGAAGAATGCTTTGTTGTTTGTGATCCCTCCCAACCCCACTTGACAAGGTGAGCTAAGAAAAAGACTAGACCTGCTTTCACCATAGGTTATAAATGTAAACTAGAGATTGTGTCTATAAGACACAGATGCCCTGCCGATAAATTTATCGCAGTAGATAACCTAGGGCAATCAGGAATAAAAATGAATCCCCAGTCACTGAATATTGATGGAATCATGAAGAAGTACTGCAAAAGATGATTATTAAATAAATAATATGAAATATCAAAATGATTTGTTGTGCAGTTGTTTATAAATGGACTTAAAACACAAAATTTACCGAAAGTCATTCAAGCATAAAATGAAGGTCAAAACCACTTAATCATCCTTGATTTGGATAGCACTCATCAAGCTGATTAAATGGATGCAACACAATTGTGAAAGCATGTTAAGTTGTTGAGAATTGGAATTAACTGCATAATCTAACAAAAGCCACTCAATCGTGAAATATAGGTCAAAACCACTTTATTCTTAATAATGTGGGCAGTACTCATTAAGGTGATTAATTTGATGAGATATCATAGTAATATGATGTGTAGTTGATGAGAAATGGACCTAAACACAAAATTTAACAAAAGTCACTCAATCGTAAAATATAAGTCAAAGCCACTTTATTTTTAGTGATTTGTGTAGTACTCGTCAAGGTGATTAATTTGATGGAACATCATTGTGGTATGATGTGTAGTTGATGAGAAATGGACCTAAATGCAAAATTTAACCAAAGACACTCAAGCATAACATATAGGTCAAAGCCACTTAATTCTTAGTGATTTGGGTAGTACTTATCAAGGCAAATAATTTGATGAAACATCATTGTGATATGATGTGTATAGTTGTTGAGAAATGGACTTACCGGTAAACGCAAAATTTAACAAAAGTCACTCAAGCTTAACATGTAGGTCATGGGTCCCCAATTGTTGGTGAATCTGGTAGTATTAATCAAGGTGCATGTTCTGATGTAATACTACTAAAATATTACAAGAGGTTACCAAAATATGGACCTAAACGCAAAACTTAACATCGGGACGTACGAACATACGGACAAGGGTAAATCTATATGCCTCTTCCACTTCGTGGCGGGGGATAATAAAAAAAGCATATGCAACTATTCTGAAGTTGGACCAAGTTCTTGCATTCAATCATCAAAACAAAGTGCTCTGATAAAAGAACATCTTTCAAAACTTCTTCAAATATGGTATAATGTCATATTTTTGTTCTGATTAACACAAGCACAAGAATAAAATCCCACAAAATGTTTAAAATTGGAGAGTAAAATTGTTGTATCAAATTTTATTATAAACTTATTTCTGCAGTTGGGGCCATTTGGGATTAAAATACATTTTTTACTTCTGAATTCTGCAATTTACTATTTCAGAAACTATTGCATCATATCAAGTCCTTTTTAGCTCACCTGGCCAAAGGCCATGTGAGCTTTTGCCATCACTCGGCATCCGTCGTCCGTCCGTTAACTTTTATTCAAAGATCTTCTCCTCTGAAACTACTTGGCAAATACTAACCAAACTTGGCCTGAATCATCACCAGGGTATGCACTTTCAAGTTTGTGATTTTTATGTTCATAGACCAAACAAAATGACCACTGTTACTAAAAATAGAACATAGGGGTAAATTGCTGTTTTTTGCAAATTACTCGAAAACCATTACAGATATCAAAAATCTGACATGGAGTAAAAATGATCAGCATGATGAGATCTACCCACTGTGCAATTTTGAAGAAAATCTGAAAACCTGTCTGGAAGTTATAGCCCTTTTTCCGTAAAATTTTCAAAATTTTGGCATTTTTTATTTTTTATTTCAAAAAGTGTAACAGATAGAGGTCAAGTGTAAACTGCAAAAATGTTAAGCATATCAAGATCTACCTACCCTGAAATTTCGAAGAAAATCAATAAACCCTTGTAGGAGTCATTGCCCTTTTTTCACCAAATTTTTAAAATTTTGTATTTTTTGTCTTTTATTTCCAAAACTTTAGAAGATGAAGATTAAGTGTAACATGATGAAATGTTTGCCATGCTGTGGGGACTTCAAAACTGTTGTTGAAAATAGTTTGTTGACAGCCATTTTCAAAATGGCCACCAAAAAAGGCGGGAAAATTCAACATTGTCCGATTTCAATGAAATTTGGTTTCCAAATAGGTATCGATGTTGCAACTTTAATACCTGTGTTGAAAATTGTTCGTTGACTGCCATTTTTAAAATGGCAGCCACAAAAGGCTGGAAAATTAAACATTGTCTGATTTCAATGACATTTGGTTTCCAAATAGGTATTGATGTTGCAACTTTAATACTGATGTTTAAAATTGTTTGTTGACCTCCATTTTCAAAATGGCTGCCAGAAAAGGCAGGAAAATTCAACATTGTCCGATTTCAATGAAATTTGGTTTCCAAATAG
>MJUU01055200.1:19340-32262 GCA_002080025.1 Modiolus philippinarum | reverse complement strand
GCCATTTTCAAAATGGCCACCAAAAAAGGCGGGAAAATTCAACATTGTCCGATTTCAATGAAATTTGGTTTCCAAATAGGTATTGATGTTGCAATTTTAATACCTGTGTTGAAAATTGTTCGTTGATTGCCATTTTTAAAATGGCCGCCACAAAAGGCGGGAAAATTAAACATTGTCTGATTTCAATGACATTTGGTTTCCAAATTGGTATTGATGTTGCAACTTTAATACTGATGTTTAAAATTGTTTGTTGACCGCCATTTTCAAAATGGCTGCCAGAAAAGGCGGGAAAATTCAACATTGTCCGATTTCAATGAAATTTGGTTTCCAAATAGGTATTGATGTCACAACTTCAAAACTTATGTTGAAAATTGTTTGCTGATGGCCATTTTCAAAATGGTTGCCAAAAAGGCGGGAAATTAAAACTTTGTCCTATTTCAATGAAATTTGGTATCCAAATAGATATTGATGTTGCGACTTCAAAACTAATGTTGAAAATTGTTCATATTTCAAAACTGGTGTTGAAAGTGGTCTTTAGTAAGAACTTTTTTTGTCAAAAAAGCCCAACAAAGAAATGTAGTAAAACATGATCAGACTTTAAATACTGTACAAGATATTGGTGGTGTTCAAGGTACTAAAGTTTGAGAGACTGATGATAAACTGTATAACTTACAATGTTACCACAATTTTGGCAACTGAAAGCCAGGTGAGTGATACAGGCTCCTGGGAGCCTCTAGTTTACAAAAGCTAAGGAAGGCCTATGTCACTTATCTTATACTGGCCTCAGAGATAATTTCAAAGTTCAAGCCATGCTTACAGCGTTTCCAAAGCACTTTTTACTTCTATGCTTGTGCAGCACATGACAATCAGCAACAACTGAATTTGTATTGATATAAATGTATTAAAAGAAAAGTTATGTCTGTCATTTGGAATTGATCAATAGTTTTTAAGGAGTTTTGTTGGCTTGTAATGCACATTTACAATAGCATAGTTTTTTTCTAAAGGAAAAACCTTCTATATAGGCAAGTAGTTTAGTGAAGAAGTTCAAGCCATGCTTCACAGCACCAATGTTTACAAATCACCATTTATTTCTATGCTTGTGCAGCACACAATAATCAGCAACAATTGAATTTGTATTGATATAAATGTACACAAAGTTTATGTCTGTTGTTTGAATTTTTCCATAACTTGTGATAAGTTTTGTTACCTTGTAATGCACGTTTAGCATAGTTTTTCCTCAGGGAGAAACCTTCTGTAGGAATGTAGATTAGTGAAGAGGGTCTTTATATTTGTTTCCTCACAAAGGCAGTTGTGTTACACACTCTCATGACAGATGTCAGGAAGGCACAAATCAAGACACAGTGCTCCCTTGCTATATTGTCTCTCTTTAGTGGTGGTCCCTCAACTTATCACCAACCATTTTCAAGGTACGTTTTTCAAAAATTGAATAGATGCTATGTAATTTATTCCCTCGATAAATCGCGACCCTCACTTATCGCCAAAAATTTCAATGGTCCCAAAGGTGCCGAGAGTGCACTGTAGATGCAACAATAGGCCTATTATGTTTAGTATAAAACAATTTCTGGGCTACATATAAGAGGATTAGAATGTTACTGAATATAAAAACAAAATTCAATGTCATTTGAAACATACCATGCATTGATCTTAGGGACCATAAATGGTGTGTATATAAGTTGCAGTTTGACTTTTATTGTAGCATAAAGATTCTAATCCTATCAAAATTGGCAGTGATAAGGTCTAACTTTATTGACTTCAAAAAAGTTGGACCAAAAACTACATATTAATGAATGAAATGTCATAAACAAAATGAAAAAGTAACACTTTAACCATAATTTTATTCAAACAATTAACAAAGTTGTAATTGATCAAAATTACAAAGAAAAAACATCATGAGCATATCCTTTATCTTCAAAAGCCACAACAAAATTTTACTACTGATATACCAAATGACTTGAAATTAATCCTAAACATGAATTTCTCATCAATCTCAATAACCAATCATGATATAAATTCACTGTTTCTTGACAAACTCCTACTGCAATTTAAATTTAAGCTTTGTTGAAAACAAATTTATTGTATGCTGTAGTTGTTTATAAAATGTACTATTCATTTCAAACCATTTGATAAGAAAAACATATATTTGCAAAGGGCTATTCCAGAATGAATTTATAGTGGTCGGAGAGCACTTTAAAAAAGGCCCTACCATGTATAAAATTTTTAATTTCTTTTTTATTATGTGATTCTTCAGTATAAGTCTCTAATATTCCCTCCACCCATCAAATTTTTATAAAAGTGCTTTCTGAGCCCAGACAATTATTTCTGGGACAGCCCTAAGTTTACATGGATAATAACAATCTTTTAATTACAAAATTTTCCAAACTTAATCATAATAGCGACAACAAAAAATTCTGTCATATCAAATAAATTAGTTCTGAATAGCAATACAAACTCCCACACATGTATGTTACCATGGTGATAACAAATCTAAACATCAGTACTAGTTTATACAAAATAATATTAAAATATCCTATTATAACCTTATCTGTGCCATAGAAGAATAAATATTGCATCATACCTGCAAACTATCCCTGTTTGTGGGGGTTTCCCAAACCCTGAGAACATGAAATTTAAAATTTTAAAGAGTAATTATTCCTTCTTTATTGAACAGACAAGTCATTGTTATATATTATGATGATTGTAAAACTATATGAAAATGAATCAACAGCATCCTTTATAGATTTTATGGTATGCTTGCAGTAACTGTTGTTTCAAATGTCAAAATCCCCAAAAGAATTCATTCAAATAAGGGGTGTTACATAAATTATTTAGGGCCTCTAAAAATTACCTATAGAAGACAGAATAAACTGTGAAAAATTCCTATCTGAGGAATGTAATGTTTCAATGTTAAACATATAGAAAATGTCAATTATTGCTAGGTGTATCATTGCGCCATTCATTAAAAGAGATGTCGAAAGAAATATTTTAATAAAAAGTTCATATTACCATCAAATTTGGTAATCTTAGTAATAAAAATGCAAAAACCATTTTACTAGACAATGATGCCGATGTTAATTTCATCAACATCCGGTTGCACTATTTCTAGAAACTGACAAGAGACATTTACATGATTGACCAATCGCTTACTGAGAACAAATCTACACACGTGTTAGTTATTGTTTCGATAACTTATTGATCAGGAGGTGTTAATTTGCTACAAATTAGAGAAAAAAAATAAACCCTATACTTTAATATGAGATCATTGCAGTGAATGTACTGAAATTTTTTTTTTTTTCATCTTAGCACCAATGTTTAATAAAGGGAAATCCAGCCATCTTTCATCAACACTAGAGTCTAGATTTACAAAATGTTTATTACAAAGAACCTACACTACATAAACATTAGCTAATGTTGAAAAACATAAATATTGTAACAAACATATAAAAGAAAAACTATTTACTCTTTCACAATTCAATCTGTAACATTTTCACAATTCAACCAATGACATACACATGATTTGATGAACAAGATATACAATGACAAATGTAATAAATTGCACCAATTAAAATGAAAAAAAAATAAACTCTAAACTAAAATCTGATTTATAACTCTGTTTTTGCTTTATTATTAGCTGGTTCATAAGGTTCATCGATCTTATCTAGGTTTCCTGTCCAATGATTATATGCTAATAAGGCTACATTTTTAGCTCCTATAGTACACATTTCCATCGCTGAGGCAGCTAATTCTATAGCATTTACATAATATACTTTATCATGCAAAACAAAGGGAGGTAAATGGTCTGGTTTGAAATCGTATTCTGGATATGCTAACCAATGAATCATTCGTAAATCATCTTCTGATTTGAAATAAGTGTTAACTTTTTCTTTACTAAGTGGTGTGTTTGTAAACACTTTGAATACAGGTGGTGCTTTCTGTTCATTTACAGGTGTGTGCTGTCCTATAGAGTTAAAATAAACATCAGCATTTGCTGTGAGTAATTCTGTTGGAAAGTTGTCTGTGGTGCCTACATCAAAGTAGGTTGCATTTGGAACTCCTTCAACCATCGTCGCTGTCAATGAATGGAATTTCTGTGGGAAATTTTGAATTGGTGTTGTAAAACCTTCAAATTTAATTGAATTAAGGTCAGGATGTAAGGGTTTTGCAACAACTATAATATCATATTCTCTTGTTTTTGTTTCCTTTGGATTTTCACAACTTTTACACTTGTAATCAATTTCATATGTAGGTTCATCCTCATCAACTAATCTAACAACAGTTACTTCCCCTTCAATAAGATTAGCTTTTGTCTGTTTGACAAGAAGTTCAGGAACTTTCTTGTTTCCACCTTTGACAGACCAAAGTCCATGTTCAATTCCTGCCATAGATACAACACCTAAAAAAATAAATTTAATCCATTAAACTTTTAATGTTACATATATATGAACATATAAATAAATTCCACAAGATATAATGTCACTGCAGCCAAGCAATAAATCTGTTATACTTAATTCATGGGTAAATGAAATGATCAAACAAAAAAAAGGGCTATGTCGAGCACAGCATGATACAATCCAAGCATGTCAACAACTGTAATTTGAATAAGTGTAATTTAAAGTGAATGTAGACACAGTAAAGAGCTTGACATAACAGAAAGACACTGTCAGTAATTAGCTGGACACAAAAATGGGAAATAAAAAATTAGCATTTTTGATCCCTAAAAGGTAAGATATATGAAAAATCTGTTGACTCAATACAGGATCAAAATTGCAACTGTGCAAATAAATTAAAATCAAAGTCCCAAAGGGACTGGTGGATTAGTGTCTATTATGACAATGATCAGTATCTAATCTATTGATATTTTATGTACACTGTCCGTGTATGATATGAATAATTGCCTGTCTATGTCGTGCATAATTACTCATTTTTTACTATGGGTCTAATTATAATGAAACCTATTACATATTATGGGTTCCCTGCTGTACACTCAACATAGACTAAACAATGACAGCACCATCTTGATCAAGTACAGTTTGAAATTTAATTCTTAAGAAGAGACCTGAATGAAAGGTTTGTGAATGCTGACAAGGCACAAAAGCTGACAAGACCTGAGCAGCAATACCCTGCTCTTTATGGAGATAATAATTCATCCAAGAAACACACAAAGACATGAAAACGATGATCTGTGCCAAGTTCTTTGTGCAACAATGCATCTCAATTTGCGCTATGTTATACATTCTCATGCAATTGAAAAATGACTGTTATGCATTGTAAATACTCAAATGACATTATCTCAAGTTTTGTTTGACCAAACTCTGATCAACAGCAATTAACATGCAACACCCCGGACTGAACATTGTTGGATGAACGGCAATCAACAGATCAACACCCCTGCCTGATCCTATTTCGAATTTAGTCAATTCCAACCCCGGTTGTTGCAAAATATTGTCTGTTTTGGAATATGCACATTGACAACTTCCAGGTAATACTTTGTATTTACCGATGTACAACTTCTTCAGTATTTTGTTTTGAGTCGGCCATTACATGTATACCGAACGGGGACCTCGGAGAAGACACCGCAAAATGACAATCGCAACAAGTATAATGGAACAGCCAACGTGAAACAGCCGTACTTTTCCATTCATTGATAACTAGAAATGTAAACATTTCCGTAGATTGTAAATAATGGACAGTTGTTCTCGACTGCTAATGAATTTGGTTTTTTATTTCCAATGCGTTGTTCTTTTATGATTTATTTCAAAACAGCCACATCGTTTCATTGACGGTTCCTGTGAATGGTGAATAAAAGCATATGGAGTAAATGCACATGAGACAAAGTCTCTACAAATACATGGTAAAAAACAAGCAAAGGAACAACGCTTTTATTGTTGTTCTTCATCTAGAAGTCACCATGAGGCCTTCAACAATGAGCTTNGTATAAAATTTTTAATTTCTTTTTTATTATGTGATTCTTCAGTATAAGTCTCTAATATTCCCTCCACCCATCAAATTTTTATAAAAGTGCTTTCTGAGCCCAGACAATTATTTCTGGGACAGCCCTAAGTTTACATGGATAAAAACAATCTTTTAATTACAAAATTTTCCAAACTTAATCATAATAGCGACAACAAAAACTTCTGTCATATCAAATAAATTAGTTCTGAATAGCAATACAAACTCCCACACATGTATGTTACTATGGTGATAACAAATCTAAACATCAGTACTAGTTTATACAAAACAAGAGCTGTAGCCCAATGGGGTCTAATTACACCTCCGCTCATTGCTCATTACTACATACACAAGCTGAGAAATCCTTGACAAAAAAATTCAATATATGGCTAAAATGGAAAAAATCAGTTATCGGCAAACAGGAAGTAGATGAATGACGGACTTGAAAAGGGGAGACACGGTACAACTCATACCAAAGCTTCAGACCAAATATCAAATCATTACTACATACACAAGCTGAGAAATCCTTGACGAAAAATTTCAATATATGGGTAATGGGAAAAAAATTGACTAAGTCGTTAAACAGGAAGTAGTATTTGCACAAGCCTGAAAACATCCCACAATATGGCATGATCATACGAAGCTTCTGACAAAACTTCATATCTGTACCATTTTCATTGCCGAGATAAATGCAACGAAAATGTGTTATGGACAGACCCACCCACACACGCATGCACACACACACAGACAGAAAACAGTTTACCCCCTATCCCAATGGGGAGCACGGGTATTAAAATATTAAAATATCCTATTATAACCTGATCTGTGCCATAGAAGAATAAATATTGCATCATACCTGCAAACTATCCCTATTTGTGGGGCTTTTCCCAACCCTGAGAACATGAAATTTAAAATTTTAGAGTAATTATTCCTTCTTTACTGAACAAATAAGTCATTGTTATATATTATTATGATTGTAAAACTATATGAAAATGAATCACCAGCATCCTTTATTGGTTTTATGGTATGCTTGTAGTAACTGTTGTTTCATATGTCAAAATCCCCTTGAGGATTTTTCAAGTTAGAATTCATTCAAATAAGGGGTGTTACATAAATTATTTAGGGCCTCTAAAAATTACCTATAGAAGACAGTAACTGTGAAAAATCACTATCTGAGAAAAGTAATGTTCCAATGTTAAAGATATAGAAAATGTCAATTATTACTAGGTGTATCATTGCGCCATTCATTAAAAGAGATGTTGAAAGAAATATATTAATAAAAATGTCATATTACCAATAAATTGTGTAATCTTAGTCATAAAAATGCAAAGACCATTTCGCAAGACAATGATGCAGGTGTTAATTTCATCGACATCGGGTTGCACTATCTCTAGAAACTGACAAAAGACATTTACATGATTGACCTATCGCTTACTGAGAACAATCTACACACATGTTAGTTATTGTTTTGATAGCTAATTGATCAGGAGGTGTTTAAATTTTCTAGAAATTAGGGACAAAAAAATATAAATAAAATAAATAAACCCTACACTTTAATATGAGATCATTGCAGTGAATGTACTGAAAAAACTAGAGCTGTCGCCGAATGGCAACCAATTACGCCCCCGCTCATTGAACCCTGAATCAATATAGCAAGTGCATATTTAAGTGTGTGTTGACACAATACAGGTGTTGACACAGTACAAGTATGGACACAATGATATGTCTTCCCTTTTTCCAAAATATATAAAAGGGAAGTTCTGAGCCCCAAAATCAATTCCATGGGTGCTAGGCAATCTTCTAGAAAAGTTTCATCCATTTTGAGGCACTTTGAATTTTCCCGCCCTTTTCCAGTTTCCATGGCAACGGCAGCCATTTTGAAAATTCTGAGACCAAAAATCATTTCTATGGGTGCTAGACATCCTTCTAGTAAAGTTTCATCAAATTTGAGGCACTTTGAATTTTCCTGCCTTTTTTCAGTGTCCATGGCAACCACGGCCATTTTGAATATTCCAAAAGATATGTGTGTGCACATCTACTCATTGTAAGTTAGATTCCTTTGAAGTAGTTGGAATTTGTTTGCAAACTTTCTAGAAAACATGAATAGTTGTGTTTTTCATTCGTACGGATGGACGGACGGACGAACGAACGGACGAACGGACAAGGGTAAAACAATATGCCCCCGACTTTTTGTCGCGGGGGCATAAAATGTTTTTTAATCTTAGTACCAAAGTTTAATAGAGGGAAATCCAGCCATCTTTCATAGATGCTAGAGTCTGTATTTACAAAATTTTCATTACAAAGAACCTACAATACATAGACATTAGTTAATGTTGAAAAACATAAATATTGTAACATACATATAAAAGAATAAAAGAAAATGTGCCCATGGGACATGGATGCCCCCGCCAGATATATATAGGCAAACAGGAAGTAGATGAGTCACTGACTTGAAAAGGGGAGACACGTTGAATTCATCATACTAAAGCTTCAGATTAAATATCAAATCATTACTACAATCACAAGCTGAGAATTATCTCAATTTAGGGCTATAATGGGAAAAATTAAAGTTATCTTCAAACAGGAAGTAGATAAGTGACGGACTTGAAAAGGGTAGACACGGTACAACTCATAATGCAAAAGCTGCAGACCAAATATCAAATCATTACTGCATACACAAGCTGAGAAATCCTTGATGAAAATTTTAAGACGTACGTACAGACAGAAAAGGGTAAAACTTAATGCCCCCGTCGCCTAACGGCAGAGGCATAAAAAAATTGCTTTTTCACAATTCAATCTGTAACATTTTCACAATTCAACCAATGACAGACACACATGATTTGATGAATAGTATATACCATGACAAATGTAATAAATTGCACCAATTAAAATGAAATACGAATTCTAAACTAAAATCTGATTTATAATTCTGTTTTTGCTTTATTGTTGGCTGGTTCAAATGGTTCATCGATTTTATCTAGATTTCCTGTCCAATGGTTATATGCTAATAAGGCTACATTTTTAGCTCCTATAGTACACATTTCCATTGCTGAGGCAGCTAATTCTATTGCGTTTACATAATATACTTTATCATGTAAAACAAAGGGAGGTAAATGGTCTGGTTTGAAATCGTATTCTGGATATGCTAACCAATGAATCATTCGTAAATCATCTTCTGATTTGAAATAAGTGTTAACTTTTTCTTTACTAAGTGGTGTGTTTGTAAAAACTTTGAATACAGGTGGTGCTTTCTGTTCATTTACAGGTGTGTGCTGTCCTATAGAGTTAAAATAAACATCAGCATTTGCTGTGAGTAATTCTGTTGGAAAGTTGTCTGTGGTGCCTACGTCAAAGTAGGTTGCATTTGGAACTCCTTCAACCATCGTCGCTGTCAATGAATGGAATTTCTGTGGGAAATTTTGAATTGGTGTTGTAAAACCTTCAAATTTAATTGAATTAAGGTCAGGATGTAAGGGTTTTGCAACAACTATAATATCATATTCTCTTGTTTTTGTTTCCTTTGGATTTTCACAACTTTTACACTTGTAATCAATTTCATATGTAGGTTCATCCTCATCAACTAATCTAACAACAGTTACTTCCCCTTCAATAAGATTAGCTTTTGTCTGTTTGACAAGAAGTTCAGGAACTTTCTTGTTTCCACCTTTGACAGACCAAAGTCCATGTTCAATTCCTGCCATAGATACAACACCTAAAAAAATAAATTTAATCCATTAAACTTTTAATGTAACATATATATATGAACATATAAATAAATACCACAAAATCACAGGGGCCGGTAACATACGATATTGATAGACCGGGTCCCATATATATGTATAAGAAGGACAAGGGAAACAACGGAAGTCCAAAAATTATATACCACAATATTTCAAAGTCAGACGACGACAGCTTTTTATGGGAATAATTGTCTCAAACTCAGCCATAAGTTAGCCAAATAATTATATTTTCATAAAATATAAACTTTCTTACCTTCACTTGGCTTTAAAATATATTTTTCTCCCATCGAAACACTGAAATTGTCCCGATGTAGTTTAAGTAGGCCATGAAATCAACACAATTTTTCCACTTCAATCAATGTTTTTTGCCTTTTCACGAAAAAATCTTGTTTAAATATAACTTTCCACATTTGCACAAATACGTTCCATGTTAATTCACGCACATAAAACGTCAAATTCAACAGTCTTCAGCGACTTGGCGTATCGTTTGTGTCACAGAAAGTAGAATGTCAACATTCGTCGACATTTTGAATGAAACGAGAACAGTCTTCTGATTGGTCAATAATGTTATTGTTATAAACCTAAATAATCCAGTCGTAATGTTGATTAGCCAGCTCACTGAAGGAGGGAATCGGATACGGAGAGGAATCGAATAAAGTTTTTACTTTTTTTCTCATTTCGGGATTTACTTCGTTCCCCTACACTGGCCGACTTAAACTACATCGGGACAATATCAATGTTTCGAAGGGAGAAAAATATGTTTTAAAGCCAAGTGAAGGTAAGAAAGTTTATATTTTATGAAAATATAATAATTTGCCAAACTTATGGGCGAGTTTGAGACAATTATTCCCATAAAAAGCTGTCGTCGTCTGACTTTGAAATATTGTGGTATATAATTTTTGGACTTCCGTTGTTTCCCTTGTCCTTCTTATACATATATATGGGACCCGGTCTATCAATATCGTATGTTACCGGCCCCTGTGCACAAGATATAATGTCACTGCAGCCAAGCAATAAATCTGTTATACTTAATTCATGGGTAAATGAAATAATCAAACAAAAAAAAGGGCTATGTCGAGCACAGCATGATACAATCCAAGCATGTCAACAACTGTAATTTGAATAAGTGTAATTTAAAGTGAATGTAGACACAGTAAAGAGCTTGACATAACAGAGAGATAGACACTGTCAGTAATTAGCTGGACACAAAAATGGGAAATAAAAAATTAGCATTTTTGATCCCTAAAAGGTAAGATATATGCAAAATCTGTTGACTCCAATACAGGATCAAAATTGCAACTGTGCAAATAAATTAAAAAAAAATTCATCAGTTTTCAATGGATTTTTTCTTCATATACACTTTCAGAACAAAACTTCAAGTTGACCCTAACTCATACTGGTAAACTTTATATCAAAATCATCTGGGTATCAAAAACAATAAGTCCCCACAAACTTTGTTTGGGAGACTTAACAGGCCCTAAGGTGAAAGGTTTGGAATGCATGCATGGGATGAACTGACAAACAGACAGATGGGATGCAAAAAGCTATAGTCCCTTTGGGCTTTGCTGACAAACAAATATACATTAAAAACATTTTTATTATCTATCTGTGTAAGGAGTCCAAGGATTTTTTTTTAAAAAACAGACATTATTGCACTTTAATATGTCCAGGAGGAAGGCTGGGTTTGACCCAGTCTACAGTCTCTGATATCTTACCAACAAAAGCTGGCACATCTGTTGTCTGGCCATAATTTGTTCTCATAGCTCCCATCACTAACTCGTCTATAAAGCGTTCAGAATATCCTTCTTTCGTCATTAAATCTTTTATTGATGTTGACATGAATTTTACAAATCTGGGACTCATGGCTGTTAATAGGTCTGTCACAGATGTGTAGGCATGACCACCCTGCTGTATGTCATAAATTCTGAAAATAACAGGAAAGAAGCCCCAGGTGCTTTATTATTTTAGTAAACAATACATTCATCAAATCAGAAGCAATAAAATGCCTTATTTGACTGTTCATGCAGAGCCTGAAATTAAGCCTTCACTTTACAAGGGGACACAATATGCTCAGGCACAATATGCTCAGTATGTAGTCAATACAACAATATCTTCACAAATGTGAACACTTTAGAAACCATTTATAATTGGAAGGATACACAATGTGAATTTTCTATTCTCGTTTAATCCTATTGTGCTGTTTGGCTTCCATGAAATTATTACTGATACCTATTTCAGTTCATTAATTATACTATAATCATACGATTGAAAAATTTGACATTGGTCTTCTACATGTTCTAAGTGTTTTGATGTTGTTTGAACTAAAGAGACATTTATTGTTAGATGGCTGTAAATATACATGACATGTATTAGATTATGTAAATATAATGCAATTTAAGTGCTATATTTTAAAATCTATTTGACACCAGAAAAATAAGGAGAAAATGTTTTTTCATGAGTTGCTCTCTAGTGCATACCGTTCTCAGCCAAATTATTTCATATAAATAAGAAATACAGCTAAGAATCTAGCTCGATGTATATAATACCGGTACTATTGTCCAAGTCATTACATCACATAAATATGTCTCAGATACTTTTAGGATTGGTTAATTCTTGAAAAAACAAGATTGCTACGCGTAGCTATGTCCCCCGCCGCCGCAGTAAAGTCCATAAAGTCCAATAACTCATGCAAAATTTTGCGAATCAAAATGGCGGCAGGAAATGATCAACTGCATTAGGTTGCAAACAGCCAAGCAAAATTTCAGCAAAATCCCTTAATTGGATTTTGAGGAGATGTGTCCATAAAGTCTTCCTATGTTGTAGTATGCATAAAGTCGATAAAGTCCCATAACTCCCGTAAAATTTGTCCAATCAAAATGGCAGCATAATATGATCAAGTACATATGGTGGCAAATGTTCACACACTATGTCCCACCGTCGCGGTGCGGCAGGGGACAAAAAAATTTGAGCAGGGTTTCCCCTTAAAATGAATGTTACACATACTGCTAAAATCAAAACATAATTTAAAACGGAGAACATAATTTAATAAATATTCACATTTTTCTCAAAATTAGAACTGTATGGATAGGTTTCTATGGCAACCAAAAGGTCCTCAATCCACTGCAATGCATTTTAGACCCCTTTCAAAAAAAAATTTGAGCAGGGGTTCCCCTTATAATGTAGGTATGCATACTGCTGAAATCAAGACATATAAT
>MJUU01055200.1:5223-18625 GCA_002080025.1 Modiolus philippinarum | reverse complement strand
GTCAAAGTCCCATAACTCCTATAAAAATTGACGAATCAAAATGGTGGTGCGATATGATCTAGTACATATAGTGACTAACAATCCTACAAAATTTGAACATAATCCAACACACGGTTTCCGAGGAGTTGCCTCCACAAGAAAGTGTGACAGACAGACGGACGGACGGTCGGACGGACAAACGGACGCAGACCATTACTATGTCCCACCGTCGCGGTGCGGCGGGGGACAATAAAAACAGAAAAAATTTTAAAAAGGTTGAGTTTCTTTTTATTTTCATGTAGGAATTTCTCAACAAAATGAACTCTAACTTATACAATATACAGATATTTAATTGAAATATATTAACAACTCATGAAATAGGCACATACATGCATTGTAACTAGACTGATATAAATTTTATCATCATGAAAATACATAATTCTGCATAATACAGAGGTCGTATATATATATATATATATCAACGTGTTTAATTGTGTTCTTGTCAGTGTATAAGTAATTTTCTGAGGCCTTATAAGGTGGGTTTTTAGTGTGGGTTTCTGTTCATTAATATTGAAGGCTGTTTAGTGAACTCTTTTTTCAGTTTACACTTCATTTTTGCAGTGTTTTTTTTTTCAACAGGTGTTTCTTTGCAACTGCATGCTCCACTTCAAGAGCTGGCAGTCTTGGTTTCACCTGCTTTATGAAAAGAGATGATTGTAACCATTTCAAATACAGGCGAAAACCTTATCATAAGACATAATTATGTTTGCTGATGCAATATCTGCTCTGAAACAAATGTTAACTCTATATCAGCCTTTATGAATACAGTGGAACTCCCGAAAACCAGCCCCTCTAAAAACCGGATCCTTCTATAAACCTAATGATATGTTTTGGTCTGGAATATTTACATACATAAATAAGTTAAAATTTCTTCTGAAAACCGGCCCCTCCGAATTCTGGCCATATTGATCGTTTCCAAATGTATATTTTTTTCTAAAGTTCAACTCTGCAAACTGGACGATTTCTCTCGGGGAAAATAAAATCAACCAAATGTATTAAACATGTCACATTTCTCTTGCCATCTTAATTGATAAATAACTGTATTTGAACACATTACCGATAATTTTGATTGAAATTTACAAGAATGCAGGAAAATATATACTGAAATATTTATCTCAAAGTCAAAGTCTAAACTGACCTTACAGTTGATAAGTTACAATTCTAGTTTTAGTGTTCGGATTGAAAAGACGGGATTTCGACGCCTGTCCGAAAACTGGAACATCTTAAAACCGGCCGATTACTTTGATCCTGACGAAGGTAGGTTTTCTGAGGTCCCACTGTATGACAATAATAATGTCACTTTTTCCGAAGTGGTAAAACTTGATCAGTTGCAATTTCAATCCACTGCAATGTTCAGCATGACCATCACATTTTACTAATGTTAATGGTGATCAATTAGTTATGCTTTTATCATAAACACATGCATATACTTACAATATGGTATACAAAGATTTTAGATGCACTTTATTGCAGTCTATTTTGTTCAGAACAATGCAATGCAATGTTTAATTAAACAAATTAGGGAACAGTATTTGGAATTCACTGCCTCCAGTGACAAAAAAAATTCACAAGTGACAAATACAATATTAATTCAAATACACTGCTTCTTACTTCATAAAATCATTCATCAATTCTGTTTGTACCCAATTCTGTATATTATATATATCCATCCCATATCGCCATAGTAACTGAGCCAAAGCAATCCATTTATAACTGCTGGTCTTGATCAACATTTTGTCACCATCCCAAATACCTAAAGACATGCCTGATGTTGTCTTTTTCTCTAAACCTAAAAAAAGTCAGTTAAATAAGGTTAAGACAGCTGGAAATTTATGCTCACAAACTGAGTTTACAAACTGAGACATCAGTAGAGTCTGTAAGGAAGGGAAGTTTAATGATTGGACATGGGTCGTAGGTCATTCTTAGCATGTTCCCATACGTTTTATGTAAAATTATCTAAAAACAGTTTGCTGGTTGTGGGGGTACTTTGAAAGTCCCTTCCTACCTATCCATTTTAATCAATAATTCAGATTATATGTAGTTATGCTTTTTGTTAACATTTTAGATGTTTTAAAAACTTTTATAAGTTTTTCAATGCAAGGATTATTTTTTCATGTAAAGAATATCTAAAATTGATTGTCACAATTGTTGTCACAGGTGCAATAAAAGATTTCAAGTAACTGTAGGAAGTGCCAAGATGTTTACATAACAAAAACAGGAGCGAAGGTTTTGATTCGTCACTTCCTACAGTGACTAGAAATCCTTTATTTCACCTGTGACAAAAAGACATTAATTTCACTGGGAAAACTTGGTTAATCACTGCTATCTATATAATAATGATTGTTTATTAGAAAAAGTCAAGTAGCCATTATCACACTAAAATATAACAAAATTTTTAGTAATTGAATTGACTTTGGACCACTATAACAAATCAAGAAAAGGAACAACACTTGAATTTTGGTTTTTCATCACAGCAAATGGACACTTGTATAAGATTTTGTAGATGAAATGAGAGGTTGGTATTTCAATATGCTACACAAATCATAGGTCCATTCAGGTTTTGTACTGCACTTTGAAATTCTTAATTGAACCTGTCCTAAGTCAGGAAATTTATTAAGCCTTTGTGTGTATTGTCTGTTTTCTAGTTAGTTTACTTTATGTCTACGGGAGTCTAGGATGATGTTTATTTCGCTAAGCTTGATTACTCTTTATTTAGGGGCTGACTCTGACCTGCTGTTGGTTGGGTGTGGGGTTTCCTCACCGTTCATTGAAGATCATATGATGGCTTTGAGTTGTTACAACTCCCCTTTTGGGTCGTTGTCTCTTTGACACATTCCCCGTTTCTCTTCTTTTTTCTATGTATTTAGTTTTCAAATACTTTCAAAAATATATAATCATAACCGTGAACCTTGTTCTCTCCAAAATTATGCGAGAAAAAAAGCACTCTTTCCAGTAAGTATTTACTATAAAAACATCTTACATTTCAGTTTTATAATAGCCTTCTCAATAATAGCCCCTCCATCTAATCCCTGAATCTAATGTTTGGTATGTGGATGAACAGCTATCAATATAATTACTACACCTGTACTTTAAACAGTCTAAATTCTTGTTTTTAGCATTCTCTAATATTAAATGCCTTCTAAATTACCGATTCTTTTAGCGTCCTGTAATACCACTATTTCATGTTTTAGACACAAATACTACATGTACTATGGAAGTCGACATAAATTTTCGTGGTTTTCATGAATATAGCTATTTCATGGGTACTTAAATTCATGGTTTTAAATTCTATGGATTAAAACTTGACGGAAAAATGCATTTCGTTGGGAATTTAATTTCATGGTTTTAAGGAACCACGAAATCCATGAAAATTGGAACCCCACAAACGATAGTACTTTAACAGTAATATATACCTAATAATTTAGTAAAGTTGACCATGTACATATTTCTAGGATGAATTATGGATCCTCCAACCTCATACTCCCAGTCTCTGATTGATACAGTAGCCAATCTTCCACCAATGTTGCCCTTTTCATAGATATCTATTTTGGCTTCATCACCAAAAAGTTCTCTCAAAAAGTAGGCTGTAGAAGTTCCACTGATTCCAGCACCAATAATGCCTGTAAGACATAGAACATACTGTTAACGTTCCACTGATACCAGCACCAATAATACCTGTAAGACATAGAACATACTGTTAATGTTCCACTGATACCAGCACCAATAATACCTGTAAGACATAGAACATACTGTTAACGTTCCACTGATACCAGCACCAATAATACCTGTAAGACATAGAACATACTGTTAACGTTCCACTGATTCCAGCACCAATAATACCTGTAAGACATAAAACATACCATACTGTTGAAGTTCCATTGATGCCAACACCAATAATATACAGTTGAATTATTGTATTTTCCATTTTCAGCATTTAAAAGATGGTTGTTTGTCACCAATTACAAGTCTTTGGCATTATTTAAGTTGAAATTGTCTCGAACCTAATTATAAAAACAACCACCTGTCTCAAGTGAAAGGTGTTTGTTTTTAAAATAAAAGTGGTTGTTTTAACCACTTTTAATCAGGAATTGAAAAAGCTATTGCTACTCATCAGATTTGTTTTACTGAGGTAGTCAAATAACCTATTCAAGATTATAATTAGAGCCATGCCCTTTTCATTCCTGGCTAGAACAACATAAACAAAACCAACATGTGCTGGTAATGTATTCCTCCATGTTTACAGTACAATTGTAGCAGTGATGTGTTCAAAGGATTCTCTTTTCAAATATTCATCCATATTGGGAAGGCGGCAAGTCTTTGATCTCCCATGTCCTTATATAGCTAGTCATTCTACATCACGATGATCTGTGTTAAGATGTTGGGCGCCTTTTCCTTCTCCTAGTAGGCTGTTTGAAAATTAAACATGCATGTGCGAATGTGGAGGAAAGTTTAAGTGGGCTAATAACTGAAGGCAGAAAAAGTTAATTGGGTTTCACTGAATTAAAAAAAAATCATACAGAATCATGTAGTTTTATAGCAAATTATCAAGCATATTTTGACCCATCTGAAGAAAAACAAAAAACTAATGAGAAACAGCCAATCAAAGATTGCGATCCCCCACTCCACCTTTTTGGACCCCCTCCCCTTGTAAATAAACTGCTGCGCCAAGAGCGCATGATACGCCCATCCCCACTTTTAAGCAAATAGATTAAATGACTCTTGAAATTCAAAACTCCGTATGAACAAACATGACAAGGGACTTCTGATATGTATCAATCATTTCATCTGTTGTTAAACAGTCAAAAATGAATATTGGTAAAGGGGTAGTGATGTCTTAAATATCATTGTGTAGACAGAAATTGCAATTTCATACTTTTTTGAAATAATCAAAGTCTGATAACTCTGGAACCAAAAATCAGATGACAAAATAAAATGATAGGGAGCATTCTTCCGTCATACCCAACAACCCTGCAAAGTTTCAAGAAAAATGTTTAAAGCATTCTCTAGTTAGAGAACGACATGTGGACGAAAATTGCAATTTCAAGCTTTTTGAAATAATCAAAGTCCCATAACTCTGGAACGAAAAATCTGATGACAAAAAAAACCCCAAAAAAAACAATAGGGAACTTTCTTCCTTCAAACCCAACAATCCTGCAAAATTTCAAGAAAAATGTTCAAAGTGTTCTCTAGTTAGAGTACAACATGTGGACGAAAATTTAAATTTCAAGTTTTTTTTAAATTATGCAAGTCCCATAACTCTGGAACAAAAAATCTGACGACAAAATAAAATAATAGGGAGCTTTCTTCTGTCACACCCAACAATCCTGCAAAGTTTCAAGAAAAATGTTCAAAGCATTCTCTAGTAATTAGAGTATGACATGTCGACGAAAATTGCAATTTCAAGCTTTTTTGATATAATCAAAGTCCCATAACTCTGAAACGAAAAATCCAACGACAAAATAAAACGATAGCAAGCTTTCTTTTGTCATACCAAACAATCCTGCAAAGTTCTAAGAAAAATGTTCAAAGTGTTCTCTAGTTCTCTAAATTAATCATCGTAACTGTAAATGGCTGCTAGGTAGAATTCCAAAAAAATATATGGGTCTTTGAGAGTTTCAGGAACTTTACCAAAATTAGAATCAAAGATTTTTGCAACCTGGCTGTTGAAAATCATCATTTTTACTGTAAGGAATTGAAAGAGATATGGTTGCTAGGTAGAATTCCAAAAAATAATGAGTCTTTGAGAGTTAAAGGAAATTTACCAAACTTAGAATCAAAAATGTTTGCAATCTGACTATGAAAAATGATCACTGATACTATAAGGCATCAAAAAAGATGTGGTTGCTAGGTAAAATTCCAAAAAGAAATCGGTCATTGAGAGTTTCAGGAAATTTACCAAAATTAGAATCAAAGATTTTTGCAATATATCATTGAAACTATAAGGCATCAAAAAAAGATATGGTTGCTAGGTAAAATTCCAAAAAGTAATTGGTCTTTCAGAGTTTCAGGAAATTTACCAAAATTAGAATCAAAGATTCTTGCAACCTGACAGTTGAAATTCATCCTTATAACTCTAAATAATTGAAAAGATATGGTTGCTAGGTAGATTTCCAAGAAATAATGGGTCTTTGAGAGTTTCAGGAACTTTACCAAAATTAGAATAAAAGTTTTTTGCAATCTGACCATTGAAAATAATTATTAAATTGAAAAGGCATTAAAAAAGATATGGTTGCTAGGTAAAATTCCCAAAAATAATGGGCCTTTGAGAGTTTCAGGATATTTACCAAAATTAGAATCAAAGGTTTTTTGCAATCTGACCATTGAAAATGATCATTAAAACTATAAGGCATCAAAAAAGATATGGTTGCTAGGTAAAATTCCAAAAAATAATTGAGAGTTTCAGGAAATTTACCAAAATTAGAATCATATTTTTGAAATCCTAGTGTTCATACTAACAGATGACATTAAAAAGATGCTTAAATATAAAACTTCATGTTGGAATTCTTTGACATTTTCAGGATATTTACCAAATTTGGCAACAGGGTCTAAATTCAAAAAGCTTAGAACATATTCAAGGAGCAATTCCAATAATTCCTCATGAAAATATAAACCACAAAATCGAAATAATACACAGAGTTCCAGTCGTTCTGATGAGTACTAATCGTTTAACATTTTTTAACCCCTTTTTGGCCCCTTAAGGGCATGCCCCCAGGTCGCATACCAAACGTCCGCTATCATCAGTAAATGAGATGCATATACATGATATAACTGAATTTGCATACAAAGTTTCAGCTTCCAAACATGAATACTTCAGAAGATTTCGCTTATTACTGGATATCTCGAAATACATTTTCGTTCATTTAGCGGCCCCAAGGGTAAATTTCAAAATTCGGAAACCTTCGGCACAGACAACTTTTATAGTGTTAATTATACCCTTATTACAAGGTTTCTGTGATTTAAGGAGTTAGAGGAGTTCCAGCAGAATCGATTTTTTTCATTTTTTGGACCCCCTAGAGGCCTTGCCCTGAGGGGTCATACCAAACTTCCAACAACCTCTGTGAAGTTTTTCCATAATATGTGAGTCGATTCCAGAGTTTCAACTTTTTAGCCCAAATGGCCTCGGAAATTTCTTCAATTATTGGTATCGTGAAAATTCGTTTTCGCCCATAATTTGCCCTTAGGGCGTTTGACCTAAATTCCAAATCCACAGGGCCCTACTTCTGATCATACTCTAGTATGGTTCCGAGTTTCAAATTTGTATCTCTTATAGTTCCAGAGCTATCGGGGAGCATTACAAACTCACGTACGTACATACATACGGACAGACTGCATTACATAATCCCCCCGCTTTTGCTAAGCGGAGGGATAATAACTATGCTAAAGTAAACCATGGCTTTCAGTCCAGCTACTCATATACAACTATATAATACTTCTAGAACAACTGACATGACTGAAGACCTCGTGAATGCCAATTACAACAATAGCATACAATCTGAAATACCCGGTAGCTAAATAAAAATAGACTTTCCCAAGACCTTCGACACCATGCTACAGAAAAAACTGCTTGCAGAGATGCATGGAATAATGGAAACATCAATAAATGACTGTCACAGTTTCTCATAATTGAAAAATATGCGTACATGTAGTAAGCAGCCACAGCCTGCTCAGCTTACCTCGTTGCCCAGTATAATTGCATGTTGAATATGTCAGTAAAAAGGAATGGACTATAACCATTCTTCCTAACAGATTCCTTCACACATACCATGAAAGTCACAGACAGCATCAAAAGTATTCATTGCAGCTGTCATCTCAAAATGTATCATGCATACCAATATGGTTGATATGGGACATGCGAGTAAGCAGGATTCTTGATGTACCTACCCAAGTCACTCATGGGTAAAATGTATGTCAGACACAGCATCTGAAGTATGCATTGAAGTTGACATCCCATAATGCATCATATATACCAATATTATTGATGTGGGACATGTAAGTAAATGGGAATGGACTTTAACCCTCTACCTAACCAAGTCACTCATGCGTAAAATTAAGGTCAGGGACAGCATCCGTAGCATGCATTCCAGTTGTCATCCCAAACTGCATCAGGCATACCAATATGGTTGATGTGGCGCATACCAGTAAGCGACAATTCTACCTAACTGGATGCCAATGCTAGTGGTACCACATACCATATAGCGGGTAATTTTTGTGGATGCCAAATTTCGTGATTCGTTCCCTGAAGAGGGTTATTCAATTTTAGGGTTATCAATTTTTGCTCATGGAAAATTATTTAAGGGAAAGACATGTATTAAGATATACTGATTTAAATTTTGGGAGTTTTAATTTTCGCGCATCCAGAAACCTCGCGAATATAGTGAAAATTACCCACTATACATGCATGCTATACAGTAAACCCCTTTAAGAGGTGAGCTAAAAATGAGAGTAGTTGTTGACTGCCAACATTCATCTGATGCCTGCGTACAGTCAGGGGCATTACTTAAACAAGTGATTTTTAAATCACTTATTAAAGTAGCATTTGAAAAGATCTAAGATTTTGTGAGATTATTAAAATTTTGACAAAACATTTAAAGAATACTTACTTTAAGTAGTAAAGATTGAAGAAATATATACTGTTAGATTGAAGAAATATATACTGTTAACCAACTTATTTTCGCGACTTTCGCGTGTTTGAAAATATCGCGAAAATAAATCGTTGCGAATAGTTCATGTCCTTATATGAAAGCATTAACAGAAATAGAAAATCACGAAACTTAATCTCAACGAACTTCACCAGGAGGGACAAAACCTGAAATAAAGTAGCCGCGAAAATTAGTTGGTTTACTATTTAAAAATAACAACATGTTTGCTTTTTTTGCTGCTAACTCTAAGTCCCATTTTATGCTTAAATAAAGGTTTCACGTCATGGCCTATTACAATGTACTTTGTTTACAGATTTTTCCCAGAGGTGGCAATAATTTTCCAATTAACTTCAAAGTTTCAGCTTTTGGTACATGTTTTTTGTATTATGTAATAATTGATAAATGTTCACGGCAAAAAACCTTATGTTCTGGATGCCTGAAGTTAGTAGGGGTCACTAAAAAAACTACTTAAAGATGTGTTTTTTGTGGAGAAATAATTCATATGATACTTAAGCAAGTGATTTGGATGTCAATTATCTCAAATCCAGTACAGTTTGTTTCATCTTTCCCAGGTAGTATGGTATATGATAAGGCTGAAATAGTTTATATAATAAACAACAAAATAAAATCACTGTCTCTAGTGATTAATTTGTGCTACTGTAACAGGTGATTATGAAAGAAAGATAACTCTTAATACAATAGAATTAGGACAACTTTTTACTTCAACAAGTGACTAAAAATCACTCACTTTAGTAATGCCCCTGACTGGTGTAGAATCTTGAGTACCACAAGGCACTGTACTAGGCCCCTTATCATATCATGCTTATTCATGTTACTATTCTTGTGCCATATAGATGACCTACAGTAATCTCAAGTAGGACTATTTGCTGAAGGTTGCCTCCTCTACTTGCAGATACATGTAATATCTCAAAAGGACCATCTCATACTCCAACAAGACCTATCAAAATTGGAAGAATGGGCAAGCACATTGGGTATGAAGTTCAGTACAAAGAAATGCTACATTATGTCCATTAAACAAAAATCAAGTCACTTTTACCTACTAGATACATGTAATACTATACTAGACTAGAGCAAGTGAAGTCCACCCCTTAACTATGATTAAATATATCAAATGACTTGAAGTGGATCAGAATGGCCTTATAAACAACATCGCAAACAAAGCAAGCTGTACATTTGGTTTCCCCAGAGGGTATTTAAGACATTGCCCAAAGAGTGCAGAAAGACTGCCTTCCTAGCCATGGTATGAGATGTATCCTGGAATATGGAGCTGTCATCTGGGACCCATACCTAAACAAAGATATTGATAAGCTCAAGTTCATCCAAGAACAGGCAGCCCTTTTAATACAGAAAAACTATAAAGCAAGAGACACTGGCTGTGTTACAAAAATGTTGGAAGAACTCAACTGAACATGCTAAAGCCACTCAAAGACCAAAGGAAAAAACAAAGTCTAATAATGTCTTACATAGTGGTTGTAGGTCTGGTACCAGCAATATTGCAACGGTCAAGAGTGTACATGTAGCAAAAGTTTCATTTCAATGAGATGTACTTTTACACCCAAAGCCAACTTCTAAATGGCTGACCGCAGAGAAGGAAACATTTGTTGATAATTGAATGACAGCATACCACGAGAGATTGCATACTCTGTGTTTAGAACAACTGATTTGGCGCTGCGCTTAGATGATTTTACTTTTGATTCCGACCAATCAAATCTCCTTATGCAGTCTGTGCCTTTAGCCACTAGCCCTACGCCCGAGACTAGTAAAATCAGTCTCGGGCTAGTAAAGATTTGAAGTCACTAGCCCGGTGGGCTAGTTAGAATTGTACCTTATTAGCAAAGATTCTTCTATAAGGGCTAGTGAAATTGAGTTCGGGCTAGTACAACACGGGACCTTACTAGCCCCTTAGGGCTAGTGAATGAAAATGTTTTTGGCACAGACTGCTTATGACTACTGTCCAAACACCATCTACATGATCTATGTAGTCTTATGTCTATCAATTAACAACAATGTGTACAGTGTGTTTCTGTCACCACAGGCAGTCTTTCAGGACGTCGGCTTGGGGTGAAAAAGTACATTTCTTCGAAATTAAACTTTTGCCACTTGCTTGACTGTGGCAATAAACATCACAAGTTTGTGGGAATACAAAGGAATAGAAGACAAGTAAGAGCTACTGGCTTCAATGACCATTTATCCTCAAATATTATCAAAAGGCAAGAATGCAGGAACACCAAAGCATTCAAACTTACAAGAACTCATTCTTCTGAGACGATCAGTGACTGGAACCACATGCAGCTTGATTTTTTATTGATTAGAGGAGTTTAACATCCAGTGAACAATATTTCAGCTATATCAGGACGAGAACAAGTTCATCAATTAAAAAAAAACAGTAAAAGACACGAAAGAAACAAAGGTGGAAGGGATATTACTGGGGCAACAAGTTTTGATTGGTACACTGGAAAAGGAGAACAAAGGGCAATACCAAGCGCAGCATGATACGACCGCAGCATGTCGACCACTAAAATTTGAACAAGTGTAATTGAAAGTGAGTGTGGACATACTAACGAGCTTGACACAATAATTACATGGACACAATAAGGAGATTGACACAGTAATTAGCTGGACACAAACTAGGGAAAATGAAAATTAGCCCTAATGACATCTTATGGTTCCTCTTTGACCCCTTATAGCTCGGAAACGGTAAGAGCTACACCGAATCCATTGGCATGCTGCTAAAGTTTTTATCAAGAGGAATCAGAAGAAAAAAATCCCAGCGAAATCCGATGAAAAATAAAAATTTCAGGTGCATGTAATCTGCAAAGTAGTTTTGCCCCTTTGAACCCTTATAGCTCTGAAATGGTAAAAGCTACGCTTAATCTGTTGTCATACTACTGAAATTTATATCAAGAGGAACCTAAAGAAAAAATCCATCAAAATCCGATGAAAAATAAAAATTTAAGGTGATCTACAAATTTGCAGTTTTGGCCCCTTAGAACCCCTAGCCTATAGCTCACAAACAGTAGGAGCTACTCCAAATCCATTGACATACTACCAAAAGCTCATATCCAGAGGAATCAAAAGAAAAAATATCCCATCAAAATCCAATGAAAAATAAAAATTTTAGGTAATCTGCAAATTTGCAGTTTTGGCCCCTTTGACCCCTTATAGCTCAGAAACAGTAAAAGCTACGCCAAATCCGTTGGCAGATTACCGAAAGCTTATATCAAGAGGAATCTAAAGAAAAAAAGCCCATCGAAATCTGATGAAAAATAAAAATTTTAAGTATCTGCAAAATAGCAATTTTGCCCTGTTTGGCCCCAAATAGCTATGTAAAGAAACAAGTTACCAAAAATCTAAAAGTAGAGCGCCATTTTAATTTTTCATAAGCAACCCACTGAAAAAACTGCATCCAAATCGGACAAAAAATAAATTTTTTTTTTTGGATTCGCCCTTTTGGGCCCCATTTATCTCCGGAACAGTACATGCTACATGAAATCTGTTTTGCAAAATACTGATTGGGATTTTCCTCAGGGTCCCACTGAAAGAATCTACATCAAAATCCGTTCTACAGACAAATATATGAAAACACCCAATTTAACCCTTTTGGCATCTTTTTTTAAAGCGGGTGGGGTCACAATGACCAAAACTTCTCCAAGCCTTCCTTTTGTACAAAAGAACATTATATCAAAATTTCATAAGGATTGATCTACTGGAAGTAAAGTTATTGACCTCTACAGACGCAACGAACACGACGACAGCACCATACCAATATTTGACGCAAAAATTTTTGTGGTCAGGCTTTTTGTAAATGATCTGACTACCCTGCATACAGGGCATTCCCCTATCCACCATTTGTAGACCCACCTACCTGCTCTGTAGCAAGAGCCCCTATTCTCAGGCATACTTGCCAATATATTTTGGAAGAATTTTCTGACATTACGGCGATGGGGCCAGGGCCTAATCTATAGTGCATTTAGGGGGCCGAATTTCGGCCCCGTTCCCAATGGACAAAAACATCATTTTTCCCAATTTCAAGATATAAAATTCCCATTTTTTTATGTCCAACAACGTCGTTAATAAAGTTTTCGTTTTGCGGTTTATATGATATATAGTAGCAACAATCAGTTTTTGGTAAACCAGTCACCTGATACAGCGGAAATGAAAGCTCAAGAGGAATACCGAACGCATGCTCTGGTTCCTACATTTCCGGTTTGTTTTACACTTACTTTTGTAAAGTGTTGGGTACCAGATTGTTTATTCATCGAGGTCGTGTTGCACAATTTGACGTAGAAATTGCCAAAATCAGCACCTAATGGTTTCATAACTTTATCAAGGCACAGAAATTTAAGCAATAAATGATGCTAATAGTTATTTTTACTAATAAAGTGAGTGAAACGAACTGTTTATTTCATTCACTACATATGTCAAACTCAATCAGTCTTCAATGTGTGAGGCTGTATCTTTCAACTTCCAATGGAAAATTGATAAAATTTTGATTCCTCTGATCAGAGTTTTGACTTTTTTATTAACTGGCACCGCCAGTAAAACCTTCTGTGTAAAATAACAGCCTGAGGTAGTTGAAACTTCTAAAACTATAAAAACTACTAGAATTGAAACTTTTGAACTTGAACTAAGCTTGATAATATGATTTCTTTATTCATACATGATAACTTTGGACAAACTTTGCAGTTAAAAAGGGAGTAAAA